>ML675642.1:7268256-7315846 GCA_007922155.1 Mesoclemmys tuberculata
GCCGAGGTGCCCTTCTACACCCAGCTTATGAGGCTTTTGTCAGAGCCTGCAGATAGGACCAGGAAATTCCTCACACGTAGGGAGCGCGTCATTGTTAACTAGGTGGGCCAGAACTCCTGATACTATTGAGACCATCCTGTTATTAGGAGCTTGGTCTTATATAGGACCCTGTTTGCCCCCAAACCCTTTGTCCTGGTTTTTCACACTTGCTATTTGGTCACTCTGTTAACCAGTTCCAATAGACCACGTTTGGAACCCATGTCTACCCAAAATGCCCCCTGCCTGTCCCCTGGTATGCTAAGACCCCGGGACGCTCACTCAGGAGCAATAGCCTGGGCTGACCCCACTGTTCCCCTTTCCCAACCAGCCCCTCTCCGGTCCTTCCTCTAGCCCCAATGTGTCCAGGCCCCTTTCATTCAGGGATTTACTCCTCTCTTTCTAGGTCTCGCAGTAGCCCAAGGTCCCAGGTGATTCATTCAAGAAATTGGTTTGAGCTAGGATAAGGCCCGCTGGAGTGTGATGAATGAGAGAAACAAATGGATGATGATGATACATTGGAAACAAAGGACCCTTTGAAGCTCTTGTGGATTGCCAGTTAACGTCCCTGTCTTCCCCTTTGACGGATGGAGCAGGGTGACCAAGTTATCTTTCTTCTGAGTTAGTGGCTTTATTCTCAGTCTCCGCACAATCTGGTGCTCCTTAGCGGAAAGTGAATCCAGATGCCCGGCAATTTCATTCATTTATCCTGTAGGATCACAGCTCTTTCTCTGTCACCAAACTTGAGCGCTGTCCAACAACCCGGCCCCACCCCAACCCCCCGGCTGTTGTCTGTCTGTCATTCACCTGCATCTGTTTGTCTTCCATCCCATCTGTTTACGGGGGGAGGGGGAGAATGGGGTGCGCATGCGCCAGCCCCCTTGAAGTCTGTGGTTGTGTGTTTGGCTTCTCTTTTCTTTCCACATCCCCTGCCTGCCCCTGGTGTGTGTGTCTCTGGCTGAACTCTTGCCTCTCTCTGTGTTGGCTGAAATAAGGAAAACAGGTCACCATTTGTGACCTCCTTTATGAGCCAAAATGTTGGGTTTTGGCTCCTGTTACAGCTGGTCTAATGCAATCGCTTCCTCCCCGTCCAACACAGACACCCTGGGAACGAGGAGACATGGGCTTTTCGCTCCCGCTTCCCAAAACTTGGGTATACAGGACCGGAATGTTTCTGGAGATCATTATCCGGGATTTGCATACCTCCTCACCATATCTCCTCCAGCTCGGAGATCTGCCCCCCAGGAGAAACTGACAGGAGTGGGAGACCAGACACTTTCTGTGCTTATTTCTGAGGCCTTGTCTACACTGGCATTTTAGCCGGAGGGGGGCATGTAGCTGCTACAGTGGAGCAAGCCCCTCGCATGGGCCTAGTCTGCACTAATAAGAATTCTGCTGCACCACTGTAAACTGTCTGCGCTACGGCTGTGCATTGGTGTGTCTTAAATCTCGACCTAGGCGAGGCCCAAGGGTGTGTCTGCAGTGGGGCTGGGAAGCTGTCAGTTGCAGCTCAGGTAGCCTTGCCCCTGCTAGCTGTGGTTGAGCTGGTGTGCTAAAAATAGCAGGGTTAGCTGCCCCAAGTATGCATCTAGGATCTCAAGCAGGATTATCCCGGGGCTGGCTCGCTGCTATTTTTAGCCCACAGCTAGCGTGTGTCTACCTGTGCTTGAACGCCTTGCCTCCATCAAGATTTAAGATGCACTAATGCAGAAAACTAGTGCAGGTATGTCTACCCGAGCTAGAAATGACCCCCTCCAGCCCCGTGTAGACACACCTTAAGTTACACAACATCAGGGACGATCGGGACCTACTTTGATCGAACCATCTCTGGACCCCAGTGCAAACCCCAATTATGATAATAGAAGCTAGGGAGGATGAGGAGGGAGGTTAAGCAGAAGCAGAGGAACAAGACCCTCCTGAGGATTTCTATAAAGGATCAACTGCCCTCAAAACCTTGTTGCTCCCTTGGCCGGCTTTCTGTGCACACCGTTAAAACAGCTGCTATGCCTCTCCCCAGAGGTGGCTGCACTTCACTGACGTGCTTCTGAAGTTTACAGCCTTGTAAAGGCGTTTGAGGGCCGCTCTGGATGAAAGGCATGCTGTTAAATGCCAGCTCATTATTACCAATGTTCCAAGGGAAACACTTAAGGCCGAGCATCTTCTAATGATGGGATAATTGCAGGGTGGCTCCTTGGCTGGAGTTTTACAAGGCTGTAATGAAGCTCCCACAGGGATGGGTGCTGGCTTCAGGCACGCCGAGGGAATTGGGTTCTTGCCAAGGAAGTGGTGAAAGCAAGCGATCTGACCCCATCTACTATTATGACGCGCAATAGGCATAATTAATAAGACTCCAGCTTCTTCCCCAACACAGCTCAGTAGCTTGGAGAGGTGGAGAAGAGCATAAATCTAAGCACCACGTCCGTCCTCCCTGCTGCTGCTGCCTTCGCGTGGAATTCGGCGGCCCGCTGCACTGCTGCGTCACTTGGGCAGGGTGGCCTGTAAACCAGCCCGATCTGTAGGAACGGGCTGTAGCGGGGCGGAGGTGGGGATGGAGCAACAGGGTCGGGTTTTGCAGGGGAGGAGAGAATGGTGGGGCTAGGCAAATCAGGGTTCAGCCTAGCCCTTCTTCACCCAAGCATTAGAGAAGCGGGCAATGGGGTGGCACATTTTGCTGGTGCATCGGCTGGGCCGAGCAATCTGTAAGAGCTCCAGGACCCCAGCCGGTCGTCTTCTGCTGACATACCACTGCCGGCCAGTCAGCAGTGGAGTCTTGCAAACCTCTGGCTGCCTTTGCGAGCCACCAGATGTTCTGATTCCAGGCCACTTTGTTCCCAGAATTTGGTCCTGATGTCAGGGAGGGCTTCAAGGCTCACTCCCTGCCAGCAGGAAACTCACTGGCACGCCCACGCCAGCATACGCAGGCGGTGCCAAGAATAATACACGCCTGCGCTAACTGTTTGGGTCTCATCTGAAGCCCCCCAATGTCTCATGACAGATAACGGAGTGTGGGAGGAAAGAGGCTGAGAATTACTAGTCAGTCTTGGATGGGAACATGCAAGAAGCAAGGAGGGCGGAGTGAGCAGCAGATGTGGGAAAGAGGCAGGGCTGTGGTCTCATGGGGGAAAGATCCACAGGCAGGCAGAGTCTGAGATCTCTCTCTTAGGTACTGATTTGGCCCTCACCCCCTCGTATCTGAGTGCCTCACACTTGCTAATGCATTTATCCTTGCTAGATCTCTGTGCAGCAATGCAGTTACTCCCATTGTACAGATGGCGAACTGAGGCACAAAGAAGAAGAGTGACTTGCCCCAGGGCACATAGGATGCCTGTGGGGCAGCAGGAAATCAGATCAGGGTTTCTCTCATTCTAGGCTAGTGCCCCTAATCACTGGGGGTCTCCTTGCCCTCTGTAACCCGCTACGGCTACACAGCTGGTCAACAATGAGTGTTTGTGCCATACTGAACGGTGACGCTGCTGGGATAGCGTCAAGGAAGTCAAATTTGACAGGAAAATATGGATCGTAGCGTTGGAAGAGAGGCTGGATGTTTACACAGGTAACAAGCGGTGTCAGAGTTAGAACAGTTCATATGAGCAAAAAAGGTGGGACAAGAGAGAAACGTCAGGTTCAAAGCAATCTCTAACTAAACCAGTCTCTCAATCCTAATCTAAGATTAGGGCAAGGCCTTCATAGGGGGGCAGATTATCCCTCATTTGCCTACCGCAGCATTCTCCCACCTTCCACTGAGCTGGCCTTGGCCGCTGACCATTGTCATAGACAGGACCTGGATCTGATCTGCCCTGGCATCTCCTATGTACCTCTTTAATTCAATAACAGCCTCCGTTTTAAACCCTGTGTCCTTCATAGCCTCTATTTCCAGAGCTTCCTCCAGTTTGCCAGGGGCTAGGGACCTTGCTGCTGAACGTAGGCACCAGCATGTCATGGCGAGCACTCATCCTCCTGGAAGTAGGATGTTGGGTTAGATCAGGGGTGTCCAATCGTTTAGATTTCCTGGGCCACATTGGAAAAAGACAAGTTGTTTTGGGCCGCACATATAGCTGATGAGGGGAAAAAAAATGGCACAAATTCTCTACAAATTAAGCAGATTGCCTTATTATTTGTCTCGACAAAAAAGTAGTCATCTGTCCATTTTTCATGTTAAAATTGTATTTGTAGTCACAATTTTATAAAGTTTGTAAGTTTACGATTTTTTGTCGGGCAGCATTCATAACAGACCTGGGCCGGGTGCGGCCCACGGGCCGCGCGTTGGACATGCCTGGGTTAGATGGACCTGCTGGAGATGAAATACCGGAGCAGGTGAGCACCTGGTCTGAGATGGTACTGGATTGGTGGAGGTGGCACACCAGGCTAGATGAGTTCGAGGTGGTACAGCAGAACCTGTGTGTGGAAGGGAGGCTTAAACTGACACTACACTGGAAATTCTCAGGGCGAATGTTGAGGGGAGACGACTTTTCATTCCCATTGACAGGATATAAAGTATATATTCTGCAGAGGGCAGAGCCTATGGTGCTGAGGGGCGGGGTCAGCTTTACTTTCCATGAAAGCTGCAATTGTCTCTGCCCACGTACTCCCTGAGAATTTAGAGAGCCCAGGAGGGTGAGGTCATATCTTTTACCGGCCCAACGTCTGTTGGTGGGCAAGCCAAGCTTTACGAGCTTATGCCGAGCTCTTCTTCAAGACTGGGCAATGTCTTAGGGTGGGGGGAGCAGCTCCCCCCTGATGATCCCTGCCTCTGAAGGGCTACATTTCCCTTCCTTTGTACTCAATTAACGAGGTTATGTGCATGGAAACGGCAGCCCTGCTGCTTTAGGCTGTCATCTGTTGTTGCTGCTTAGGTCTTGCTCGAAATAATACTCTTCCCTTTCTGACATCATAGCGGTTTCCACCGCAACTAATTGTGATGTCACACAGACAGGTGGGGGGGGGAAACGAGCAGTAGGGGAACTAATGAACTCTACCCAAGGATCAAAGATCCAGCTGCCCCAAATATGAGGGGAAGAGGAGAACAGAAAACATGATATGGAAGAAGAATTGATTTAGTTCAAAGCTTTCTCCATGTAACGTCATTGGTCACCAAGAATAGTGTCTTGCACTGTCCCTCCCTTCCCACGCTCTTGCCACTTGCTTGTCTAGTTGTTCTAGCAGGAATGTGGGAATCTTGAATCCTGTGTTTCATTGCCAGCTCTGCTGCTCAGTGGCTCTGTGATTTTAGACGTGTCCTCCAGCCTTAATAATAATTAGAGAGTAAATAATTTGGGAGGAAGGGGTGGCAAAGTGAGGTTTAGATTGCAACAGAAATTTTCACTGAACATTTTGGTTTTCATTGACAATATGTGGCTTTTTTTGGTTTTTGGTTTTGTTTTCTCCATGAAAATTCAAAATAAAACATTCCACCAAAAACCTGAACTTTTTCATTTTGCAATGGTGGGGGGAAATCTCACTTTTCCTTGCTAGCTTTTAAAACCTTTTCCCACTGCAAAAAAGGGAAAAACTTTTTTTTTAAAGGGTAGGATTGCCCCCCACGAAAACAAAACAAATATATACATACATATATTTTATTTAGAACTATTTGGCCAAAAATGAAAAATTGTGACATTTCAAATTTCAAATGCAACAAAACATCTCTAATTTTTTCTGGCTTTTTTTTTTTAATGAGCAATGAAGATATTGCAAGATGCTCTTCCCGCACACCTGGTCTGGACCCAGTTTCCCCAGGGAGACCTGAATCCCATACTAAGATTCTTTTTCTGCTTATGAAGCAGTGTGATCTCATGGTCACTGCACTTCAGCTGTAGCCGGCTGTCTTGTAAGATGCCAAAAATACTATCCCTAGCTTTGATGTCTTGTCTTTATCAGCCTGGTGCTGTCCACCGGCTCTGCAGCCTCCCACACAGAAGGATGGCTTGTGGTAGCCATGTGACTGGCTCAAGGCTGTCCCCTAACCTGAGCCCCGTTGCTGGTATGATGACACCCAGTGGCAGGCCTTTCAAAAACACGGGTGCTTTCGCCGGAATTCTTGCTGGTGATCAAACAGGGTTGTTCGAGCTGGCCTTGTTAGAGCACCCACCTGGCTTCCTACAAGAGACAGATCTGTCCTGAACCCTTTAAAAATCCCTTCAGATTCGAATTGGGGAAGATCTGTGGGGGGGAAGGGGGCTGGCTCATGTGACAATTTGCCAGTCAAGCAACCTGGAAAATCGGAGCCATTTCCAATAGGAAATGGAAAAGTCCAGGCAGGTTTCAGTTCTGGAAGGAAAATGCAAAACTTTCTTTAATGCTGCACGGTGCTGTCCAACCAGGATCCATGTACCAGCGTATATATGCCTCATTCTGCCCGACTCCCACCCATATACTGGAAGAGGCAGCGTGGGCCATGGCTAGGGCACTGGACTGGGACGCAGTAGAGCTGGGTGCAATCCCCAGCTCTGCCACTGATCTGCTGCAGGACCCTGGGCAAGTCACTTCCACTCTCTGTGCCTCTGTTTTCCCTCCCAACCTTTGTCGTGACTTGTCAGGTTTTATAAGCCCTTCGGGGTAGGGATGGGCTCTCACCGTGTTTTTGAGCAGTGCCTGGCACAATGAAACCCTGACCGCTGCAGAAGTTTAAAGGTGCTGTTGTACTAATAAATGCTTTCCACAGAGCCTCCTTTATACAGCACTATTTTGTTAGGCTCCAGCTAATCTTCCCTTTACACCCCCCTCCTAGCATGCAGACACTGACACCCAGCCATGTGCAGTGACACCCTCTTGATGGGGGAGGACAAAGGCTTCACACACTGGGTTGGGCCCCACGGTCAATTCCTGGCTCTGCCACAGACTTCCTTTGGAACCTTGGGCAAGTCATCTAGTCTTGCTCTGCCTTGGATCGCCATCTGACCCCTGGGGATACACTTGTCGTGTCTTTTTAGACTGGCAGGGCCTGTCTCTTGCAGTGCGTCTGTGCATTGCCTAGCAGAACAAGGCTTTCTAGGTGGAAATAATGATGTATATAGGATGTGATGGGGCATGCAACCCTGCCACTGCCAGGTATGGGTTAAGGATAAGCTACAGCTGCAGTAAGTGTCAGTTTTGGAGGGAAGGGTTAAATTGGGAGTATGGGAGGGGGTGAGCTGGGGGCTGGCTGGCTGGGTGGGAGAGCAGACTGCCAGCTTCCTCTCTGTGAGAGGGGCTGGGACCAGGCATTGACTGCCAGCGCCTCCCCGGGAGATGCCAAGCCTGACGTGGGGCTGTTGCTTTGATTTGCTCCCAGTGATTTCACCTGTTGTTGCTGAATAATGCCAGTGCCTCGCTTGACGGGGGCGACAGTCAGATTAAACAGCGGCTGGCTTTTGCCGCCAACCAGGGATGCAGCAGCGAGTTTGCTCCCGTGTCTGCCCAACGCCTGTGCCTCTCAGCCCACGTTCAAATGCCATCCACCACCATGCTGCACTACCATGGCAGCATCTCCGCCCCCCACGGGGGGCACGTGTCCCTCTTTAATTTCACCCAGGCTTGATCAGAGCTCCCTTCCCCCACATTCAGACGCTGGGTGGAAGACGTTATGGGGTCGGGTACACAGCTTTCTCCCTCTGCATGTCGTCCGGGGCTATTTGGCAATGATTTCTTGCTTTCATTTGCTCGCTAGCTCCAACGACTGGGTTTACTAAATGTATTCTAATGTAGTCACCTTTCACCTCCCAACTAGATGCCTATTGATCCAGTATAGATCCCAACACAAGGCTGTTATGAAAACAGCCACTCCCAGACTCTGTGAACAGCATCACCTTTGGCTTCACTGGAGATCACGGCATCTGGGCATGGAGACTTCTTAGATGGCAACGAGCAGCAGAGGGCACCCTTGCCAGCCATTAGTGTTTTGTTCACTGCATACACCCGGAGATGCTGGCTAACAAGCTAAAAGACTCTTGCTAGATTGCTGCAATGTAATGGGGCCGGCGTCCTTAGAATTCAGAACGATAACCCCCAAATCAGAGAGAGAGAAAACAGGCTGCTCCCTTAGGCTGACCTAGGCTGGTTCTCTGCACACTGACTGCAAACTCCTTAGCCTTCAAGCAGGACCAGGAATGAGATCACCTGTAGTTTTAAGACAGTTTTCAGTATACCATGACTAGCTACTCAGGGGGAGAGGAATGACGAAGCCTGAAGTATGAGGAATGGAAATGTCTTCCTTTTGCCAGCTTGATCACAGCAGGAGAGCAGCCCTGAGGGCTGAGCGCATGGAGGATGGAAATACTCTCTGCTTTCAATACAAGACATGCTCAGCTGGATTAATATAATGTCTTTATCACCACAGTGACCAAAGAAAGATGGTCTTATGCTTAAAGCCTGCGAGTATGAACTACTGGGTTCAATTCCTGGCTCTAGACTCCATGTGCCATCCTGGGCAAGTTACTCAATCTCTTTGTGCCTCAGTGTCCCCCTTATTGGGAATACAGGGGGGATGATACCAAGGGAAACATTCAGCAGTGGTTGTGAAGGGTTCGGACGCTGCAATGACGGGCAGGGAATAAGTATCGCGAGAGCAGGCACTGAAAGAAACAGGCTTTCAGCAGGGTACTGCAGAACGTGCCAGTGGATGGCAGGAGAAGACTAGGGGTGAAATAACTCATCAGCCAGGTGATGGAAGAAGCCACGTGGGGCTGCTAAAAGGCAGGGCCTGCCAGTTCCTGACATATACCGTACGTTACTTGTACCCTCCAGTGTCCAGCTCTGCTTGCGTTGGCGGGCTAGTTCAGCGCCATAAACCACGCTGCTCTCCGACAGCTAGTTCCTGCAGTTGATAAGGGAGAGGGGATCAGTTTTCTGAGGGAGACACCTGACGTGTTATTTTTTAGGCTGGAGAGCGCCACTGGTCCAGTCGAAGGAGCTTCCTGAAAACACAGCCGGGGTCAGGGGCCGAGTGGAGCTACTACACAAAGGGACTTGGGAGGCTGCCATGAAGCAGTTCCCGACCTGCGAGTCGTGACCCCCCACAAGTGGGGAGGCTTCATCAGCAGATGGGGGTCACGGCCATCCCGAGCGTGCAGAGACACCATTGTACTAAACGGCCTCCTCTGCACGGCATGACCTCATATGCACCATAGGCACGAGGTTGTGTTGCACAGGGGATGCTATTTGCTCTATGGCCCCCACGCTGCGTCTGTGTGGGAGCTCATGCAGTCCAGAGGACGCCGTTTTGTAAAGCAAAATGGCAGCCTCCTTGCGGCGTGCCCGTGCACGTACAGTGCGTGTGAGGTCAGGCTGCAGGGAGGCCACCCTTTTTAAACGGCAATGTCCATGCTGTTGGGGGGGAGGAAGAGTGGGAACCGACACATCTGAAAATGGGGTCGTGCAGGGAAAACGGTTGGGAACCGCGGCTGTAGAGCCTTATGCTGCCTGGAGAGTGGGTCCCCAGCATCTGAATCGGTGTGTGGCGCTGTTGTCTCGTTTAGGGGATGGCGCACACAAGAAGACTGGCCCCACTCTTGGGTTGGGAGCTGGGTATGCGTACCAGGGGCACCAGTCAAATGGATAAGCCTTTGTAGCAGCTTCCTGTGGTTCAACTTATGCTACAGTGGAAGAAAGCTTCACAGCCATGGCCTCTCCATAGACAGTGCGCCCTCCCTGATCCTCCCTGACGACTGTGTGTGGGTAGAGTTTGAATCTTTTTGGATCAAGCGCTGCAGGAAAGGGCAGAACGTCTCCACCAATCGCTTTTGATTTAACATCTACTCCCCTTCCCGCCCCAGCCTCGCTGAAGGATGGCTGTTCAGAAGCAAACTATGGAGATAAGGAGAAAGTAGGCTGCAAGATGTGAACATGTGCGACCATAAAACGCAGCCCCAGGAAGGGGAATGCAATAATCGCAGACCTGAAATTGGGAGCCACAGGAGGTGCGAGTAGGAGGAGGGGTACCAGCTGCTTCTCTCCACGCTCTTGGGGTGCTAGGAATGATGTCATGTCTAGGCTCCTTACTGTCTGCGGGGCAAGTGGGGGGCATTTTTCCCAGAGGCTCCCATCTCCTATTTCCTTCCCCCTTCTCCTTCCCCACAGGCAAAACCTCACTCAGCTGCCTGCCTCGCAGTTGGGCTGCAGCACCGGGAGAGCTGAGTCCATAAAACCCCTTTCCAGAACAAATCTGGGGGGCTCTGATCTCTTGGCTCCTTCTCTGAGCTGCATCGGACACTTGACACGTTTAAACCCCGTGACCCTCAGCCCCGCTCCGGTCTCCTCTCTGTAACGGTCCCAAATGGAACAACCGAAGTGAAAATATGGCTCTTAAAAGTAGCCCAAATATGACCACTGAGCGCCACGGGGCTTACAAGGAAAGGGGTCTGGAGAATTCAGTGATGCTGCAGCAGACAGGAGACTGGAGAAATCGGTCGCCTTCTCGCGGGTCTACGAATCTGTCTCCCTTGGCTGACATTTTGAGTGATTTGTTGGTTGGGCCCAGCCACAGAAGCACTTGCGATGGGTCGGCTCAGCTCTGCCCTGCCCGGCAGGTGCTGTCTTAGTGACTCGGTGCCTCGAGAGACAGAGGGGTTGAGAGGAGAACTGAACCCGACGTGAAAAGCCCCAGCCGATGTGAATAAATGTGCAGGGTTGCTGAATTGCAGAGCAAGACTAACAGTGCCCAGGAGGTCAGTGTGAGCTGAACCCTACAGGTCAGCTGGCCACGGATTTACTCCCACAGCTACTCAAAAATCAAACATTTCTATTCCGGGGGGGGGGAGCCCTTCTCGGTGAAGCTTAATGCTGATGAGCATGAAATTGTAGCTGGGACACGTGCCAGGTGGAGATCAGAAAGGGAACATGTCAGAGGCGTCTGTTCCTCTCCTGCCACGCTGCTCGGATGATACACCTCATTGGTACCTGGCAGCATCCCCTGCTGTTGTTTCAATCCTTTGCCCTTAGGCAACCTGGTTAATGCTCCTCCCTCCTGACTTGCAGCCATCATGTTCTGTCTCAGGGGCTGGGCGGAGGAACACAGAGATGCCGTCAAAGTGGCAGGAAAGGAAGCTTGAACAGTGGCATTTCTGCCTGGACTAGAAGCGGGGAACAAGAAGCGGCAAGAATGGAGCGAAGAGAGATGCTGTGAGTGATAAAGCCAAGAGAGGATCCAAGACCCGGACATGAGATTTTAGTTGCAGGGATAGAGAGAGGAGGAATTTAGAGAAAGGAAAGAAGTGACAGGACTTGGTGAGGGGCAGAATACAGGGGGAGAAGGAGTGAGCTTGCAGATGACAGTGGAGTTGTCAGGGTGACAGAAAGATAGCTCCAGATGTGCAGCGGGAGAGGAGAATTTTCAGGTTTGAATGGATGGTAGTCGCATGGCTAGCATGCGAGGCAGGAGCGAAAGTGGCAGATAGGTGGTGGAGAGGGTAAATCTTGACCCTGTGGGCAGATGGGTGGTAGATAACGCCTGGGAGCAAGATTTAAATGGAGAAAGCTGTAGGTAGCGATGGCAAGGCCTGGAGGTGCAAAGATCTACCTGAAGAAGTAGTTAGAGACGTGAGTAGAGAGAAGAGATTGATCTTAAAGTGAAAGACCTCAGCAGAGACAGATTAAGAGCAGAGAGCGGGATTGTTGTTGATCAGAGGTGCAGAGGACTCAAGAGGCAATGGGGCCAGACTGCACATCAGCAGAGGAAACTGATTCGACGTGAAGGAAGACGTGTCCCCAGATCAGAGACATTGCACTTGGATAGCAAGAGTGTGATGGGTTCAGCTGGGTCTGCAGTTCGCCTTTGTCCTCGGTGTCAAAAACCCTGCACATCTCTGGACAATTCTCAGGCTCCATTCAGACAAGGCCCCGGCTTGGAATAAACAGAGCAGGTTGGAAAAGTTGGTGAAGGGTGTTGGCCCCCCCATGGAAAACGTTAAGAACTAATCTTTTTTTTTTCAGTTTTCAGCAACAAAAAGCACTTCCCTTTCAGTGTGCGCCAGACGCCAATTTTCAGTCTGTCAACAGAAATATTGGAGTGTTTCTCAATAAAAGCAGGCCCTTTTTGCAACTGTTTCCCTTTAGTCGAAAATCCAATTTTCATTTAAAAAAAAAATAAAAAAGGTTGATGGGAAATTTTTCGACCAGCCTGATCCAGGGTCCCGCAGGTCAGAAAAGAGGCTGGCTGGAAGGGGGAGGGTCAGGAAGGCCGGAGAAAAGTCCATCGCTGAAATAGCGTGGGAGGCTTCAAACGTGAAACATCCAAGTCCCAGATGGCTTTGGACTGGAAAGACCAAGCTGGCTTCAGCTTGATGCACCTAACTAGCCTCTGAGGAGACAATGACCAGATGGCACAACAGCCAGGGGGACCCTTGAACGTGGCTCTTGGGGGAAAGCAGATCGTTACAAACATTTAGTGAATCCCAACAGCCCCACACCAGAGGCAGCTGGTTTAGAGCAGGAAGGATGTGCAATCGCTGCCTTTCCTGGTTCTTCAAACCTCAAGGGAAAGAGTGGCGAAGCAGCCTGGGACTTGAGAGGCCCCGGTTCAATCAACTTCTCTCTCACAAGCTTCCTTAGGCAAGTTACTTAGTCTCTCTGTGTCTCAGTTCTCAATCCCCTGCCTAGCCAGACTTACCCGTCAGTGTCACCACTCACGAAAGCATCGCCCGGCCTCACAGGGGAGTAATGAAGATAAATACATTAAAGAGGATGAGGCGCTTAGACGCTGTTGTAATGGAAACCATGTGAGTACCTGAAAGCCATGGAAGATGGCAACATCACATAACAAGAAAAGGATTGGGCCCATAGTCCAGATGCTTTGTTCTGTGTTTGTACAAGCACAATGGGGTCCTGGTCCATGTCTGGGGCACTTAGGTGTGGCTCCAGTACAAATAAATAACGACCACAGGGTGATGCTGTGTTCGCATTTCCTGCCCTCACCCACGTCTGTCGTGGGGAGCTGAGAGATACACGGTCCTCTGGGACCGATTGCATCTCTCGGCTTCTGGCACTGGAGAAAACCAGGTGTTGCACCAGCTTAATTTGTTTTGAATTAATTTGCAGAGGCGGGAGCTGTAGGAGGCTGAAAGGTGAAAAGGGCTTTGCCTGGAGTTTTGCCAACTGGGAAATAGCCTTCGTAATTTCTTTGTGAAAGCTCTGGTGGCTTCCTGGGGGGGAGACCCCAAATTCTATTCAATTAAGGGTAATAAAACCATGTTTTCCTGTCTCCTGATACCCAGCAAGGTAGGGAATTTACATGAGCAATCAATTTAACCCACTGCTTGATCAGTTAATCCAGCCTCATTACCAGCCCCTCTGAAGCAAGGATTTGCTTTCTCAAGCTGGCACACAGGAATGGAAAGCTTTAGGATAGAAGGACATGCTTACATTTAACCCCAGCCGTAGCTGGAAATTACACAGAGAAGGCTTTGGGGTGAGCTTGCCTTCAGCGGAACTGAGAAGAAACTTGCCCTCCAAAAGCAGCCTGAGCCGGATTTTCTGCAGTGCAGTTGTTCAGTCACTGATCAGACATCTGGGGCCCTTCCTCCAGGAAGAGCGCTGGGTGAAGAGAAGTCCAAAGCCAGAAGGGACGCCTATCATCACCTAGTCTGATATCCTTTGTAACACAGGCCTGGGAACTGCCACAAAATAATTCCTGTTTGCATTAGCGCCGATCTTTCAGAAAAATGTCCCATCTTGATTTAAAAACCGCCAGCAATGGACAATCAGCCACAGCCCTTGGTAATTTGTTCTAGTGGTTAATTACTCACCCTCACTATTAAAAATGTACACCTTATTTCTAGTCTGAGTTTGTCTAGCATCAACTTCTAGCCATTGGGTCTTGTTAGACTTTTACCTGCTCAACTGAAGAGTCCATTGTCAACTATTTGTAGGTGGTTATGAATTGTAATCAAGTCACCCCTTAAGCTTCTCTTTTTTTTTTAAACTAAATAGATTGAGTTCCTTGAACCTTTTGTTAATAAGGCACCATCACTGGCAGAAAGCATCATCTCGGAAAGGTCTGTCCCAATCCTGGGTGGACAGAACACACGGGTAGAAGTCGACAGTTTCTGGGTTCGGATCCTGGCCCCTGCCACAATTTCCCGTGTTGCTAGAGTCGTGTTGCTGCTCTGTGTCCCAGTTTCTCCGTCTGGAAGAGGGGGATAATGCTTTTTCCTTACCTTGGCTGTTAAAGTTTGTATACCACTCTGGAAATATACCATGTCTCACAAATGCTAAGGACTATCTTGTAAGAAATCCATAGCCATCCAGAACATCATAGTGGGCACTATGCTGTACGATGTGACCGCTCAGAACATCCTGACGGCAGGTTAGATAGGACCATATCCTCCTGCTCTAAGAAGCAGAAGCCCCCTCTACAGCTGCACTTAAAGGTGACTCTCCATTAGCTATGAGCAGGATAGGGCCTATGACACACTGTTGAGCAGTTCTGATTCTGGTCAGTAGAGGACAGCAGTGCAACACTCTAGCCAATTAGTTACAGTACACGTGTTAAAATCAGGCCTCTGATTTTGGAAAGGTCTCCCGACTAGTTCTCTAGTGCATCGGTATCTTCTAGGACAAGGCTATGTTGTGGCCCAAAGGCCTGTCAACAGAGGCGCCTCCGCCAGAACGTAGTCTGAGAAGAACCAGGCATCTGTTTGTCTTTGGGAGACTCCGTGCTTGCGGGGGCAGCAGATCAGGCAGCGGGGAATCAATTCTTGCTCCCAGCCTCTGTGGTGCAGCCACAGCCCACCCACCCCCAGCCAGAGTTTGCACATGTGTCACGGAAAGGGCTCTGCAGGGAGGCGAGAAACTTGTGTTGCTCTTGAAGTGCAGGGATCTCGAGGTGCTCACGCATGAAACGCACGCTGCAAGGAGCTGGGGGCGGGGGAGGAATGGAAGCTTTGCAGGGGTGAAATAGGCTTTGCTGGGCTCTGGAGAAGGGGTGAGAATTAGAAAGGGAAAAGGGATTTCTCAACTGCTGGGGCATCCCGGGGCACAAAGCATTCGAGATGATGTCTTGTTTGACAAGCGCAGACCAGCTTGCCAGAAACCGAGGGAATGGTGTTATGTGATGTGAGCTGAGGGCCGGGCTGAGAGAGCCAGTGGCCTGACTACTGAAGAGTTGAGGCTTCCCAGCTGATTCATCCTTTTGCCCGTAAACAAGGGTGTCGCTGGTTTCCATCCACAGCTGCTTTGATACTGGATCTTAACCTCAGCGCTGGGGCTCAGTAATTCCCATCTGCTTGAGCCCACGGAACAGCAGAAACAAAAGGCACCTGCCTTCTGTCCCTACTATCAGACAGATCTGGGTTCAACAAAGCCCTGGGGTGGACAACAGAGACCCTGGATCGAGCCAACTCCTATACGCAGCGTTTCCCCCAACTAAACACCCTCTGTAGGGTCCCCTTCTTGCTGTCGGTGACATTAAACATCATGTGACTGGCCCTGCTGGCTCCAACCCTAGAGCAGACATCGCCATCTGTCCTGTCCTCACCACCTTGCCTTTGCCGTTGCCACCTCTCTACCGCTGTCATCGTCTCACTGACACCTCCCATCACTGATCTCCCCATCCCGCCTGCCACCACCACCATCATCCTTGCAGCTGTGTGCTGGCCCATCACAAAGTAATCTCTTAGTTAGCCTTAAACAAGGGAGTGATTTCCAGGGAGCTAACCAGCCTGGATGTTGCTCTGCCAGTCCGCTTCTCAGCACAGCTTCATCTCTAGAGGAGTTTACGAAACACAGGTGCAGGCTAGAACATGAACTGCAACAGTGCACGTGTGTCTGTTTCCAGGCACCAGGTACGCTAATTAATCATGTGCAACAGAATTGTATAATTAACTCTTTAACTGCTGAATCAAACTACATAGTGCAAAGGATCTCTCGCTGTATCACATGTTTAATTGCCACCCTTACTGTTTTCCCTGTGCAGTGGGCAATCAGTTACACTGGTGCAAAATGGGTGTAACATGCTCCCAGTCCAGCCTGGTGGCGTGTTTCGCTGGTGCAAAGGCTACACAAACTCCAGGGCAGTGGAGAATCAGGACTCGCGTCTCTTCCATTTTCATTCTCAGCACTCTCCTATTGTTGTCATGAGCATCAATGTGTCTATCGCTATTCCTGCCTTCTCCAATGCATGGCGCGAATGCTCCCTGATGTGGTTGCCGGGTCTGTGGGGTCAGCCTTTTAATCTGCTACTCAGCACATCATCTCTCTCCTCTTTGAAAGAGGCTCCGACTTCCAGAGGAGGTCAGCGCAGAATAATTGCAGGGAGGATGGGGTTTCAGAGGAGCCTGTGATTTAGGAATGACTCTGATCCATTATTATTTCGAGCCAGGGTAATAAACTCAAGATGGGCCTCTCAGTGAAAGGCAGGGTGGGCAAATGGGGGCATGAAATGAAACGAGGTGGGTCCCTCGGGAACTAGGGCATCACTTCTCTTCCTGGAGCTGATCTTTAATAATTGGGTTTCTAGCTGCACCCACTCAGCGCACTCTCCTTCTGCCTTCTTGGGCCTAATTTCATAATGTGGCAGCCGATGGCAGAAGCAGAAGACAGAGTAACATCATTCCGAGTAACTGAATCGCCTCCCATTTGATCAGTGAAAGAGGCACATAACTATCAGCCTTCGGAAGTCAGAGATAAAGTTACTCCCATTTGATCCATGGATGGAAAAGATTTACCTCTGAAAGCAGGAAATTTCATACACTTAAAAGTGTGTGTGTGTGAGTGAGTGAGCGAGAGAGAGAGAGAGAGAGAGAACAGAGTTCAAGCTTTTAAATGCTTTCTGACCCTTACTGATTTGCAGACAGACAGGTCCAGGCAGAGGGGCTGGGGGGGATTCTTCAATTTGGATGAATTTTGATGTCACTTTTCAAGGCTCGCTTTTGATTTCTTTGTGTTTGTGATTGTGCAAAAGGCTTGCAGAGAAACTCAAAACTCTGTGAAACTTGCCTAGTTTGGGAGATTATTGCAAGTGCCAAACCCAGAGCAGATTTGCACAGAGGTTCAGTAAAGATCACAGGCATTTGGAGCAGAGCTAGCCTCAAAACTGGGGCTGAATCCACCGATTCCACGGCAAGTCTGCTGATTTTATGTTGCTTGGGCAAGAGTTGGTCAAAGAGCAAAACGACAAACCTGATCTGTGAGAACGTCCCCCCGTAAAGGAGCTAATCTTGAGTGGGGGTGGGAGGCATGCCACCTTCTTTGTGTCTATTCAGCCAGCCCCTGGGTTTTTGTTAATAATGAGTGTTGTACAGATGTTTATGTGATAGAGAATTCTTGTTAGAGGTTGATTATTTCTCCTGCTCCTGTTTTTGAAAAAAAAAAAAAGTTTCTCATCCAATTGGCAAAGGGGAAAAACCACAAAAACCAATCCTACCACATGTTATAAAAGTAGCATAAAGCCCAAAATCGTTTGGGTACTTTATATGACCCTAAAATCTGAACCTCTCACAATCTCTAAGGGATTTATCCTCACAATCCCCCTGCAAGGTTGGGCAATGCTATTATCCTTTTGGAAAGAGGGAAACTGAGGCCCAGGGAGGCGAGCTGACTTGCCCAAGGTCACACAAGAAACCTCTGGTAGAACAGGGATTTGAACTCTTATCCCCCAGTGCCTGAGATGGTACTAGAACCCTGTCTCCAGAATCTGAGTCGCGTGCACTATCCACTCTGCAAAACTGCTTCCACCACAGCATCCTTCCCCCTCCCCATTATTGTTCTTTATTGCTTGTACTGCAGTAGTGCCTAGGCGCTCCAGTCATGGCCCAGGGCAGGGCTGTACAAACCCAGAACCAAAAAGATGGGCCCTGACAGAGCCGAGACCACCAGCCAGGACTGAGAGGAGGAGGAGGACCATGATGAACCCATGGCTGTGTGGAAGGCCCCCTCCCGCCCCCCCCCCACAGATCCCCTACCCCCTTGTCACTGGAGTAAGTGAGTGGGGTTGTGACAACGGGCTCATGGTACCTGATCCCTGCAGGTACAGGGTCTGTGGGGCCCCAGGGAGGCTGTGGCCCTGGTGGGCAGAGGAGACACCCCCAGGCAGGACTGAAGGGAGGACAAGCCCCAGGACATGGGCGAGGCTACGCTGCTGCAGAATGGCTCCTGCCCTCTGGAGTATCCGAATAAAATCTACATCCCCCCTCCCATGCTACTCAGATAATCGGGAGGATGCTGGAAATAGCGTATTATGTGGATTGTGACGGAAGCCCCAGCCATGAGAGAGGCCCCCGTCGTGCGGAGGACAAGGCTGAGACAGAATGAGAGACGGTCCCTACCCTAAGGAGCCATCAAGTTGACCAGACAAGACAGAGAAAGGCTGGGTGAATGGAAGGACCATTATCTCTGTTTCACACAGGTGGGGGGGAACTGAGACCCAGAGAGAGAAAGTGACTTTGCCCCAGTCAGCCAGGTAGAGTGAGGGAGCGCCTGGGCTGATTTCACACAACTGTGGTCTCTTCTTGTGAGAAAAATCCTGTGTTCCCAAAGCCTAGTCTGTAATAACAATAGTTAGTAATGCTTGGCTATACGACGGATCAATGCCTTTTCCCATTCCCTGGTTTGAGCTTAGATCCGTGTTTTTTCAGCTGAGAAAGAACCACTTAAAAAGCCACTAAGTACCTTGGTCAGTGAATGTTTCTCATAGTGTTATAACAAATCAAGAGTTCAGCTTCACTGAGCGTGGTGGAAAAACATGCTATGGACAGATTCCCATGAGCATCTGCAGGACCTAGAGATGCTATAGAACCTGGGCGTTTGCCATGTTTGAGGGGTCAGACAAGTTCTTCCCGGGTTATTAGGAGTTGAAGATTATGCCATGGGTCGCTTGGGAGTTTATTTTCCATAGATCAGCAATAATGTCCTGGATTCAACCCAGGGGAATACGCTCACTCCTATTATAAAACATGCAGGGTTCCTCGGAGAGGGTAATGGAGAACATTTGATCCAATGGGAACAAGAAGAGGAGGAGTCCATAGCTGAGGAAAAGCAAGAGGAACTGCTCCGAGTGGTGGAACAAGATTGGTATTTATAATATAGTAGTTTCCACAGTGGATACAACTGAGATCCATTGTGCTATGTGCTGTACACGTAGCAAAAGACAGTCCTTGCCCCAAAGAGCTTACATAGCCATGAATAGAACTGAAGTCTCTTCCTTCCCTTCCAGTGCCTTAGCCTAAACCGTACGTCTTTGCCTTAATGCCCCCCAGCTGGGAGCCCTGTTTAGACCAAGCATCAGAAAAAAACGTCATGACATGGGGCTCTCTTAGGCTGTGAAGCAGCCTCCCACTGTAAGGGGGAGAAGCCCCACCTCTTGGGAGCCTTAAAACCTATAGTGGACAAAACACCAACTAGGCGATATTCAGCAGGGAATAAGCTTGCATTAGCTGGGAGGGTGCGGGTGTGTGGGAGATGGAGCATGTGGACAGACCGGTCTTTTCCATGGCTGTTGCGACTCCATGACAATGGCTTAGACTGCACAGGTATCCAGATTTCCCTTCCCGCACATCATCCGTCTTGTGGATTCAGACTGTAAACTCTCGAGGGCAGGGACTGGCTATCACAATGTGCCTGTACAGTGCCTGACATGATGGGGCCCTGAGCTCAGTGAAGGCTTCTAAGGGCTATTGCAATGAATAATATGCCAGAAAAGCTGGACGCAAGGACACGTGAAACCCTCTAGCTGGGTGGGTGGCCTTCATTTTCAAACCCTTTTAGAGGACGGGCCCAAATAATCCCTGAGCAGAGCTGTGTGGGAGCTGCAGAGCAGAACAGAAAGGCCGAACGGGGTGCCCTTGTCTTTTTCCCCCCTGCTCGACTGGGAGCTCAGCATTATAAATCTGCCCCGGATCCCAGCACGTGGGCCTAGTTAGGCAGCGTGATTTTGCTGCAAGTAGGAGCTCACTTCAAGCTGTTGTTACATACTCCTGGGGGGAGAGGGGGTGTTGATGGTACTCCTCCTTCGCAGTGGGAACCGGCTGGGTCCTGAAGGCTTGTGGGTAGCTGTCAGGCCCACATGTTGTGGCTGACATACTTTGCTAGTTGCAGCTCTGCCTCAGAGTATGGCACAAGCGTGAAACTCGGTGGCAGACCAGAAATGCTCCTGCAGGAGGGGGAAGCTTGTGTTAGCTCAGCTTCCTGGTGGGGTTTAGATTATGCCATGTCCTCCATGCTGCACAGCGCACTGGGACTCAGCAGGCCTGGGTTCTAGCCCCGACTCTGCCACTGAGCTGCTGGGGGACCTTGGGCATGTCTCCTAAGGGAACAGGGCTCCCCTGTGGTGCGCGCTGTGCACACAGACAGTCAAAAGGCCCTTCCCCAAAGAGTTTACAGTCCGTGCTGTTCTGGAGAGGCGGTGTAGTCTAGAGGGCAGGCCGTTATCCTACGACTCAGTGGAGGAAAGCGCAGAGAAATGGCAGCAGTGACAGAAGCCTTCCCTTCCCACCCCCTCCTCAACCCCCCCTTTCCTCCCCCAAGTCAGCAGCTGGTTTGTATCTTCCAGACAGGGTGTAATGAGATTGGCACGGCTACAATCACCCCTTCAGGGATTCTTCACATGTAGGGAAAGCCGCATGTCTCCCCACAGACAATGTGGGCGAGAGACACATTCCAGATTGCTCCCATTTAACCCTTTCAATGCAGCGGCCTTGCAAGGGGATGGGGTCCAGAAGAGATGCTCACAAACCCTTTAGCGAGCGTGGTAAATGCACATGCAGCCTCTTGAGCATTTGCTTGTCTGGCAGCCCGTGGAGTGCTGCTGTTTGAAGGGTTGAAGGATCTGCTGTGGCCGCGCTGCAGCTCTGATGGTTGACGATGTTGGCAGTGGCGTTGTGAGTGATGGGAAAAATAAAAGGCTGAATTTTCTGAGCTCTTACCATGTGATTATCGGGTCAGCTGCCCTTTTAGTGCCTTGCACCCTACTCCCAGCAGGAGATGCACCGAATCACTCTTCTGTTCGGTTGTCATGAGAACCCTAAATGCAAACAGAGGAGTCGCTCACTGCCAGGGGTCCTCAGCCTTTTCCATGCCATTACCTGACGTCCAGCAGCTGGCCTACGTTCCCCTTGGATGCCTCCCTGGATCCTTTGTGCCACTTGGCAGGAGAGCTCAAGGAGATGCCGATGGAATCAGTGCAGAGGTTTATTGGGCATTACAGGGGGCTGAGCAAATCCTCTTCCATGGGAGATCACAGCTGGGAGGGGAGCAGCTTGTTCGTCTTCCCCACAGAGACATTTGCAGGATTTTTTTCCTGTTAAGGGCATCGCGACCTAGGGATGAGTGATGATGCGTCCCTTCAGTGACTGGGCCTACAACAACCTGTTACTGTTTCACCGCTGAGGGAGTCCTCCTTTGGCTGGAGTGGGAGGGACCTGTGGCCTGGCACTGAAGGATGCGGGTGCGAAAGGCCCTGTGAGTGCCGGCCTCAGACCAGGGCAGAAGGTGGAGCTGTGATGTTTTCTGGAGCATCAGAGAAGGCAGCTGACTGAGCGGGGAAAAAAGATCTCTCAGGCTCCCCATATGGAACAAGAGACCCTCTGGCTGCAGGTGTCCTGTCCAGCTTGGTTAATGAAAGAGCTGGGCCCTCTCTCCCTGTTCCCTTCTGATCTTATCTCACCACCGCAGTCTGCTCTGGGACAGGAGAATCTCCCCAGATGGCGGCAGCTGCCCCAACCCCAGCGTCGCAGTGGCTCAAAGAGCAGCCGGTGCTGACATGGCCTCCTGACAGAGAACCTGAGCCCCCTCCGGTGAGCTGGGCCCCATTGTCTGAGAAGTAACCTTAGCCAGCGGAGGAGATGGCCGGAGAGAAAAGAGACCCGGGAAGGAGCTGGCAAGATGGGTGTAATTTTGTAACCCAACCTCCTTTCCTTTCACGCCCGGACAAAGCCGGAGAGAGCCCCGGTGATTACTGCCGCTTCATTGTCCAGGTGCAGACAGCCAGCTTGTGTGCTGGGGCCTGTGACCCGATTCCATCCCCTTTCAGATCCATCATTACAACACGACTTCCTCTGTCCTCCGTGGGTCTGCAATGCCTCCACTCTCCCCTGGTTTGTCTGTTGGAGTCGGCCGGGATCAATACCCAGCTGTCACGTTGATAATGCAGCCAGGGGGTGAATGAACAGCTGATCAGGGATCTGAACCACCAAGTCCCTCTTTCACCCTTTTTGTCTGGACAGACTCCCCTCCCCAGGCTAAGTGACCTTTTGTCTTCTACGCCAGTGTCCTTCATCTTCCTCTCCAGTGAAGCGTCTCTGTGTGGTGTAACCCCAGCCTCCCCCCTTCTGCTGTAGGCATTGTCCACCGTGGTTTAAAACAGATGCTTTTGTGGGTTTTTTCCCCTGCAGTTGTAAGCCACCTCAGCGTGGCATGTCATCATATTGCTATCGGCTGAATTTCAGCTATCACTGGTTTCTTCTGCCCATCCCACCCCAGCGGGTACGGGGCTGCCTGGCGCAAATCATCTTTAGCTACTGCAGTGTCTGTGCTCAGATCCTGCAGGGAAAAGAGCCAGAAAATATGGACACCCAGCCAGTCCCCTTCTGGCAATGGGATCCCCGATTGCTAGGAACTGCTCCTGAAATCAGCTGCTGTTGTCCCGTCTCTGAATTCTGAGTTTTTTACCAATAATTCCATGTCCCCGTGGCCTGTATTTCTCCACTGGTCCAGTCCCACACCCAGCACCACCCTCTATCTCCTGCTAGAGCCACCTTTCATAGGCAGCTGGGCTGTTCATCGTAGCACCTAACTGTGTGTGTGTCTTCTGTGAAGGAGCGATTGAAAGCCCAAGCCATGATGGTCCATCGAGGGCAGGGGAACGAGGATCTCCTGGGTGGAAGGGCGCCATCGGGGAGATCATGGCAAAAGCCTAGCTCCTCCAGTTAACGGATTCTGGCATCTCGATGCCTTTCCGAGCCCCTAAGTTACTGCATTCAGCCTCAAGGGACTTGAATTCTTACCTGTGTGTCAGTCAACCCCAGATCAAACTAGACAGGAAAGAAAATGGGAGCATGTGCATGTGCTGGGTGGATGGAACATTCCTTGTTTTCCCAGGAGGGCCATGTCATGCAGCAGAACAAATAGTTGGTGGACGGCCAGGGTCTGGATGAGAACAGAGGCATGATTTCCCCTCCCGCCTTCTGCCCATGGCATGTGCCCCGTTGGACCAAGTATTAGGGACCGAACCAGTTCAGCCACAGCACTCGGTGAACCACCCGAGCCGTACCTTGTTCTGTGTA
Source organism: Mesoclemmys tuberculata (assembly GCA_007922155.1). NCBI lineage: Eukaryota > Metazoa > Chordata > Testudines > Chelidae > Mesoclemmys > Mesoclemmys tuberculata. Next base: position 7,291,476 of record ML675642.1, read on the forward strand.
CAGAAGGATGCGTCGCCGTCCCAGCCAGAGTACACAGTAACTGGAAGGAGCTGGTTTTTGCGGGAACACTTGGCATTGGTGACAGGACCTAGGTGGCCAGGCTAACTGTGTCAAGAGTGAAAAGCGGGGAGGCATGTTGCTGAGCTGGAAAGGCGGGGGCAGCAACAGAGAAGGCTGCGGTGGTGCTGAATAAGCATCAAGCAATACGTGTGGGGACTGTTGGCTGGATGGGATTAAAGGCTCAAGCTGGAGCCGAGAGAAGGAAATTAGAATCAAATCAGCTTCTAAGCATCTGCTGGAAATTGAAAGGTGAATTTATGGTTTGTGGGGGCAGCTGAGGGTGAAGAGGGGCCGAGCGTGGGATGCAGCTGGTGGGAGACAGGGAACCGTAGCGTGTGCCCACCTAAATCACTTGGCCTTCCGCCTGGTAGAGCTTCCCTGGCAGCAATGGATCCCACAAGTTCCTAGCGGGCCCTTCTCTCCCTGCCCACAGCTTCCTCCTCCTTCCTGAAGTTCAGAGGAGCCCAGTCATACAGGCGCGGCTGTGCAGGGCTGGAGGAGGCTCTGCGTGTTTATTGTTTCAAGAAGAAAGATGATGGGGCCGGAGCTGGTCTTCCCTTAAGCCTCGCCGTCGCCGCATGCTGAAGTGGAAGCACATGAGCGGGCGGTAAACACGCGTCAGCCATCTGGAGGTCCTCAGCCAGGAAGCGGGCACGCTTTAGGTCCCTTATTCTCTATGCATCCCTCAGGCTGTGGGAAGCAGAGGATGAGTGGGAAGAAAGACCCCCTGGAAGAGCTGGGTGATCCCCTCAGCTATGGGCAGAAGAGGGTGAAGGGCCTCTCTGTAATAATAATATTGTAGCTCCTTCTTCTGACACTGATGTCCTGTTGCGACAACAGCAGCAACCGAGCGGTAGCAGAGGCCTGGGGTCCTTCACCTCAGCTTCCAGTGGAGGAGAACTCAAGTATATTCAATGTTTTCTTTACACAATCACATCTGCACCCAGTCCTGGAACAGAGGTGGTTAAACAGCATGCAGAGCAAATCCCTTCTTCCAGGAATTTCAGCTCAATGCCAAAGCCCACTCCCCAGGGAAGCCCACTGTCTCAAGAATTGACTCTAAGCAGAGACTGAACCAGAGTGCAAACTGTCATGCTTACTCAGCCCCCTCTTTCCATGACCTCTTATAACCCAGAAATAATCTTTCTTCAAAGGCCAAAATCTGGCTAGCCCACTAAGAAAAAGAACTTGATAGCCCTAAAGTAAGGACCAACTAGCCTGGCCCAGGCTCCCGGGCTAAAAATAGCAGTGTAGACATTTCCACATGGGCGGGAGCCCAGGCTCTGAAACCTGGTGCAGGGAGAGATTCTCAGCGCCCAAGTGGCAATGTCTATTTTCAGCACAGTAACCGGATCCCGAGTCACTGGAGCATGGCTCCGAGACTTGCTACTGCGGTTATGTATTTGCAACATAGACGCGATGTGTCCTTTGTGTAATGGCCCTGCTGACCAAAGCCTGCCGTGACAAAGCTTCCCACTTTCAGAGCCACTTTAATTCCACACGTTTTTGCAGATGCTGCGGGTCTGATCCTGGGCGGGTTGTCACTCAGAGTAACTCCATTGGCTTTCGTGGTGCTACGCCAACTCATACCAGGCCTTCAACCCCTGAAGCCTCACAACCCTGGCTGTTTGAAGATGGAAAGCATTATGTATCTCACTTATTTCTATGGGGGCAGAACAGCTAAGTGACTTTTCCATGGCCATACAGTGAGTCGGTGGCAGGGCCGAGGGTAGAACCCAGGAGTCCTGACTCCTGGGCGTCTGCTTCTCATCCACACTGACGTTCCTTATGGATGTCTTATATGACCCCTAAGCCTTGGGGCCAGTGGTGGTTATGTGCGTCCCTGAACCCTGGAATATCAGAGAGGGGCTTTGTACCCCACTCTGGCCCCTATATGCCACTCAACAGCTTATAAGGACTGTAAACACCTCACAAGGGAATAGTGGTTTCCCCAGGGCTGCCCCCCATTGTGCAAGCCCCCCTACAGGAGATGTGCTGGGGTAGAAAGGACATAGCCCAGAATCTACCTCCATGTCTCAGGACTGGGAGCTAGGGGGGTCCTCAGAAATGAATGTCTGGTTGGGCAGTGGTGAGAGGAATGCTTTGTGTAAATCTAGATGAGCTGAGAGGCAATCCCTGGGATTTGTCTGGTTTAGGGGGATTAGGGGAAATTTGGTGAAGGACAGAAGATTTTTCTGTGGCTGCCTAGAGATGGAGGTTGGAAAAGAGAGTGGCTGGGGCTAGGATTGAGGGAATGGGACTGAGATTGAGAGGGAGTGGGAGATGTGGAGGAGAAGGGCAGCTCAGAGCCAACCTAGCAGGAGTGCGTTAGCCTGGGAAGTTGTTTCGGCCTGCCCCACCGTGTTCTGCATCTCCCTGCAAGCCTCAGGGCAAGTGGGAGGGAGAGCAGGACCCCCTTGGCCAGGGGGTAACCACGCTCCGCCGTGTGAGGAAACAGCTCCTGGGAAGAGAAGGCGCTCAGACACTTTTGAAGGGGTTGGGGGCTGCGGTTTTGTGGGCACACGGTGTGAGGGGGGTAGGAACGGAGGCTTGCAGGGAAGCTGCTAATGAAACCCAGATCTGAGTCACTGGGGGGTGGGGGAGATTGGGGGGAGAGAGACGCTCTGGAGGAGAGGCAGCGAGTTGAATCGAAATGAGGGCAATTAAATAAAAACAAACCACCTGTGAGTCCCCTGCCTCTTCGACGCCAGTCCTCCTTCGTCCTTCGTGCACTTCCTCACTGGCTTGTTCTTTCAACGGCTCTGTTTGCACGTTGTTCATTCTTCCCCTTTCTCAGCTCCTCTTTAGGGCCCAGCGCCTTCTCCCATTGACGTCTATCTTCTAGCGTGGGCTCGTGGAATGGGAATAGAAGGCATCTTCGGCTTGAGAGAGCATGAATCACTGATCCCACCTCTTCCTTTCCAGCCTAATTCAAGACCCAGCTGTCTGCTGCCCTTGGATAGCCGCATCTCCCAACCTCCCATATTGCTTTGCCTTCTGCCTTTTTCAATATAAACTGGGGGGGCTGCAGGGCTGAGGGTGGCAGGAATGGCCAGTAAATGGAGAAAGTTAATGACAGAGATAATTGAAACCAGAATCCTGACAGCTATTCGCAGACAGTGAACGGCTTTTTCTGACCCAATTAGAGGGAGTTTTGGGTTTGGTTTTTTTCAGAGACGCGAAGCAAATCCATATGGTTGGAAATGCATTTCCCAGGAACTTTGGCCTTGGCTCAATCATAAATGCCCCAGCCTTGGAGTGGAAATTGAGGATGCTTGAAGGGAAATTGTTTGTTTGGCCTTGCCAAAATGCACCTTGTCCTGAGCAATATCTGCCACCCGTGAGCACAGCGCTGTGATCTTCCCTGCCCAGTGCCCATTCAGTGGGGAGATAGCCCATCAGTGCCGAAAGAAGCATCTCTAGATGAGGCCACAAGTTGACCAGGGAGGCCTTTGGTTAAGGTCCTAGCCAAGGGTCATCCTTACTCTGCCACAGGTGTGCGGGTGACCTCTGGCAAATCACTTAATCCCCACCATCTGTAAATACAGGGCTCATAGCTGGCTGAGGTACTCCGAAGGCCCCCCCCATTCTCATCGGACCTGGGGCATCACCATCGTTAATGGATTTAGCCTCCCAACCCCCCCTGGTGGGCTGCAGATGGGGAACTGAATCACAGAGAGGCTCAGGTCACACAGCAATGCAAGGACTCGACCACCACGTCTCCCAAATCTAGGCAAACACCCGAACCCACTGGGCCATCCTTCCCTGGCTGGTGCCCCCAGGATCAACAGGTTAATGGTTGAGAGTTGCTCAGATGCTTATAGGCTGTGTAGGTACCTAGCCAGGAGTTTCAGTGTAGGTGAATCACGGGCAAAGGCTGCTCTCCTGACCTGTGGTTACGAATAACAGCGCTGCAGAGCCAGCGTGCGAAGCCGGGCTTCGTCCCTCTCTCTGCCCCATGGAGGCCAGGTGTTTGGCTGATCAAAGGGAGCGCAGACTTTGTTCCGCACACTGAGTTCCTGCAATTTGATTGTACTGGCAAAGGTCCATTGCTCTCTGGGAGCTGGCTGGCTGGGGGAGGGGCGCCGTCCGTCCGTCCCAGATGCACCCAAGAGGAAGTCAGGCATGCGCACGCTCCTTGGCGGTGCGGGACACAGGAGAGCCACGGCCCCTTTAAACACCAACTACCCTAGGCGGGCAAATAGACACGTGGGCCACTTAAGTGGGTGTAGTGAAGCAGCCAGTGAGTCTAAAGCTCTAGCCAGTGAGTCTAAAGCCAGCGAGTCTGTCGCTAAAGCTTGTCGAGGCAGCTTATGCACGTGCGGCTCTTTGCCCCGCCCCTGAACTAAGTATTCGTTGCATTTCCCTGGCACCTTTCGCCTGGGGATCTCAGGGCTTTCAGCGTGTTGCCTAATTCAATCTCTTTCTCTGTGGGACAAAGATTGTCACTTTCAAGGGCCAGGGAGCTCTGCCTGTGCGCCGGGCTGCATCCATCACAGATCCCTAGCTCCGTGGAGAGCTCTGTCTACACTCTCCTTTTCCCTTTGCGTGATTGTGACTTTCCCATGGCCACACATGGTAGCTTACACAGCCCGTAGCAGCCTATGGCAGCGAGTCTCAGAGCCTGGGACTACAGATTGGGGAACATGCTATGGCGACAAGCATAGCTGTGTAGACATTTGGAAGCATATCTCCGTAAGCTTCAGAAAACTGTAGCATCCCATGGATACCCCACGGGACATCAGCTCAGCACTGATGCTCCATCGCCACTGTTTTGCACCTATCTGTGTAGGATAGCCGCAGAGGGAAGGGTCGGAGGGCGTTCTGCACTGAGCTGGCAATCTGTACCAGATACAAGCTGCTTCACGAGCAGAGCTGGGTGAAATATTTCATCCAGTACATTTTTTTCCAGAGGAAAATGCTGATTCCGGGACACTGGAACATTGTGCGAGTGCGTGTCCCCTTCGCTGCATTGTTCAAAAAGCAAAGAAAGTTGAACGGGTTTTTACTTTTTTGACTGTGAAATCATCTCCCGTTTTATTTATTTATTTTTAACACGGTAAGAAAAGCAAAGCTTGAAATGGAAAGGAAATGTGGCCTTCAACCTGGAATGACGTGGTTGGAGGTCAACCTGACTAAATGTTTATTCATTTTTTGGTCTGAATTGCCAGGGATCTGAAAAATCAGTTACTTCCACAGCTCTACTCACAAGTAACCTAATGGGCAGAAGTGTGCATGTGGGGTAAGCTTTGCCCGCTCTGCTCCAGGCCACGGGGCTCTCTGGTTCTAATGTTACATACACTGCGCTCTCTCTCCTGGTACAGGGGCACCTGTGGGATTTCTGTTGCTGCAGAGATCTGCAGTGCAGATAGGAGAGAGGTTTGGCTCTCGGGGGCAGGGCTTGCTGGCTTTCTGATGTGTCTGGACCTAGCACAAAGCAGCCCTGATTCTTGACTGGTGTTACTAAGTGTTAACACGGAAGCAGTAATGTGAAGGACCGCTCCTCTAGACCTGGCTCACAGTCACACAGAATGGAATTGGCCCTTCTACACAGGGGTGCGTTTAACCTACAGGCTTGGCTTGCCCCGACTCCCTCCCCTGCTCCACTCCAGAGCTTGGTCTCATGTCATGCCATCCGTCAAGCTCACCTTGCCTTTAATTTCTCTTTCAGCGCTGGTTGCGACCTGGGGACACCTCATGCCTGTGTCCCACAGCTGTGGCTGTACGGAGATGTCAGGGAAGTAAGCCAACATCTGGAAGAGCTCATTAGCCAACTTCCCCATGGTGGAGGTGGGGGAGGGCGAGGTCGGTTGATGCAGCCTCAGAGCTCTGGCCTCTCTTTACCCTTCGAGGCCAGGGGACTGAACCCTAGGAGAGAGACGCAATGTCCCATAGAAGTAGATGTGTGTGCTACCACGTCCTACAGCAGTGGGCCTGGACTCTGCATTCATGCCACCGCAGAGGCTTTCAACAACATAATAAATCAAAACGACTGCAGCAGAAGAGCATGTTGGCCTTTTGGCTACAGCATTTGGATGATCAGAGTTCAGTTCCTGGGTCCACCACAGACCTGTTGTGTGTCCTAATCATTAAAGCATCTCTACCTCTTTCCTGTTCACTTCAGGATCCAGTTTGACGCTGCCGTCCTTGGGTGTCTAAACTAGGCCTTCTTCTTGCTCTGTCCTACCCCATTGACTGTGTCTTCCTATTTATCCCATAATATGCCTATACTGGCTCAAGAACTTCCTCCTCTGACACTCCCGCCCTCAGGAGCAGCGTTTCTGTATCTCTCTGCTGCGCCGTCTCTTCTCAAATCCCATGTGAAATTTCCCTTTTGTCGCCAGCTCCGAATTTTCCTTTCCCTCTGCTTTGGCTTGTAATGCATCTCCATAACTGCTTGCTCTAGTAATCAGGCTTGTTTTACCCATATTGTGCCTGCCTCCCCTCTGACCTCTATTTACCTGATCTGGCATGTCCTGTGACAGACTAAAGTTTTAAACTCTTTGGGGCAGGGATGGCCTTTTCATTATATGTGTGTGTCCAGTGCCTGGCACCAGGAGGTCCTGACTGGGCCCCATAAGTGTCATCTCAAGACAAATAAGAGTAAAAGTCAGAATGGACGATGCTCTGTACTCAAGACAATGTTGTCTGTAACATGCGGATAGCCTCCATTCATCTTTTATTATCCCTCCATAAGCGTATCCGAAGTATAAAGCTGTTTTTTTTAACTGGAGACTGATTTATAAGGTGTCCACCTTCCACTTGCAGACACCAGTCAGGTCTTGTATATTTCTAACCAGACACACCCTGACACCAAACAAGCCCCAAATGGTTGGCTGCTCTTTTTAAGTCTTTCCCAACTTCCTCCAACAACGGCAATTAACGAGCGTGATTAAGATGGGGGTATCAGGTGCTGAGAGATGTTTCTCTTTCACAGCAGAAGCATGTCAGTGCAGGGCCAGGCAGGACACGGTGTCAACTACCCAGCTGGGAAGGGGGTGTCTGGAATGTGCCGGGGTTTGGAAAACGCAGCTCGCCAGCAGCAGGCAAACTGGCATTTGCAAGAACGTAGCCGCATTTGCAGCTGACGAGTATGTCTTTACTCTAATCACAGGGGTGATTGCAGCTCGAATACACTTAGCTAAACTGCCTTTCATCTGGCTAATTTGGATCCCAGAACAGTGAAGCCAATAGCCATGCTGGGTCAGCGCAATGGTCCTTCTAGCTCAGTATCCTGTCTTCTAACAGTGGCCAGAGCCAGATGCTTCAGAGGGAATGAAAAAAACAGAGCGTTTTTTCCCCCCAGTTATTCACCCATCCCCTGTTGTCTGTCCAATCCCAGCCTTTGGCAGCCAGAGCCTTAGGGACACCCAGAGCATGGAGTTTTTGAAATGAAAGACCAGCCTTTGGGGCAATCAAATGTAAGAATTACATCGGCGGTGGGAGCTCCTTGCAGGTTTAAGGCCTGAGCCAAGGCTCCTCAGGCGCATGTATGTGCCAAACGCAGGATGGGCTTGCGGCTAAGGTGTTAGCATGGGACTGCAGAGGTTCGATGCCAGCTTGTGACAGGCCACGTGTGTGTCTTTGGACAAGTCCCTTAATTTATCTTTGTCTCAGTTCCCCATCTGTAAAGTGGATTTCATATTTCCCTACCCTTTGGGGGTGTTGTGAGGCTCTGGGGAGAGTATAGCCCTGTATGGGGTGGGTGTTCAGACTAAATGCTCATATAATTGTCCCTTCTGGCTTTGAAATCTCCCAGGATCCATCCTTGGGAGGTGCTATGATGATGGGAACCAATTAGACACCTAGAATGGTATGTATGTTTGTCCCTGAGTGAATTTGTCCCTGAGTGAAGCACCAGCAGCTCGCTCCCTAGGCTCTCTTGAAAATCCCAGCTTTGGTATGTGTGTCAGGTTAGCTTGCGTAGGCAGCTTTGTGTGTTTGTCCGTGTGTGAGTCTACAACTCTTTTAGCCTCTGTTCTTTTACCTTGAATTTTTGCTTTGGGTCTTTTCCAGGATTGCACAAAAGAGTCTCTCTGGAGCCTATTCTGTACAGAAAGGCAGGTTTAAAGCAATTAGAAATGGAACAAAGGACTTCCGGCTATAAAGCTACTTGAGACAAACAAGAGTGTGTGTGGGATACATGCGTGTGTTTCCATGAGCTTTAGGACTGACTGCACCTCTGGGGAAAGTGTGAACTAAATTCTAGCTAACTACTCCACTTAGTTATTTCTTTTTTGGATTCAGCCCCAAGTGCGTTTATATGTAGGGTGGCTGGGTGTGTACAGCTATGTAGCTGTTGCATAAGGCGGGATTTGGAAAGTATTTTGAAAGCTGCTTTGCTTACCTGTTGGGTGTAAAATCTGAGCGTTGCACAATCCCCCCAGATTAGGTAATACTCCACCTGTGAAACACACCACCCAAGGACATGAGACCAAGGTCTCATAGACTCATAGACTCATAGGTCAGAAGGGACCAGTATGATCATCTAGTCTGACCTCCTGCACAAGGCAGGCCACAAAACCCTACCCATACACATTTATAACAACCCCGAACCCATGACTGAGTTATTGAAATCCTCAAAAGTGAGATTTGAAGACCTCAAGCTGCAGGGAATCGATCAGCAAGCGACCCATGCCCCACGCTGCGGAGGAAGGCGAAAAACCTCCAGGGCCTCTGCCAATCCGCCCCGGAGGAAAATTCCTTCCCGACCCCAAATATGGCGATCAGCTAAACCCCGAGCATGTGGGCAAGACTCACCAGCCAGCACCCAAAAAGGAATTCTCTGCAGTAACTCAGTTCCCATCCCATCCAACATTCCCACAGACCATTGAGCAGACTTATCTGCCGATAATCCAAACTGGTGGGTGTCTATTGACTTCAATGGGGATGAATTTATCCTTGTTTTGCTCACCCTCCACTGTTAAACTGGCCCAATGACTTTTGCTTAAAAAAAAGAGCCACTTTCAGAAAATTGTTAAGTTCCAATAGCCCAATCTTGCAATCTTCATGAAAGCAAAACTCCTGCTGACATCCTCTGTGACTCACCCGCATGGAGCCTGCAAGAACTGGCTTGAAGGCTTTATTCACCGAAGGTGAAGTTCATCCCAGCACAGAGGATCTCTTTCAAGGCTCTCCATTGGTGCTAGATTTTTTTCCCTTGACAGACCGAGCCTCAAAGTTGTGCTGCTGTTCCCCTGTGATGGGTGCCTTTTCTTGGGCGTTAAGTATCTCAGTCCTTCCATTCGTTATTTTTGGGCTACCACAATCCATGTTTAAATCAAAGCGCAGAGATGTTAGGCACTTGGACGAGCAAGGTACCTCTGGGATCTGGAAGCGCTATGCCAACAGTAATTAATTAGGCCTTGTGCTTTACTAAATTAAACCAGGAGAAACCCCCGTGTGGCAGTGGAAGAACGGTATGCAGAACAGTATGTAGGAAGAACAGCTCTTGTTTGCACGTGGGGAAACTGAGTCACGCAGTGACCTCTCCCCCATATTGAGCTCTGTGCTCCAAGGGTGAGGTTCCCAAAAGAGTCTGAGGGAATTAGTTTTTCCAGTCCCCATCAGCTCTCAATGGGAGTTGAGCCCTCCCTGAACAACCTCTCCTCTCACTTGCACCATTGTTGCACCTGAGGAAAGGAGAGAAATGAGTCTGGTTTTCAAGGCTCAGCCACCCACAATCAGACCTGGATTTCCCACAGGGCTGGATTTCCCCATTTAGACACCTAAATAAGGACCAGAGTTTCCAAAATGCTCAACACCCACCAGCTCCGGCTGTGACCCTGATGGCCAGAGTTTCACAAGAGTGCTGAATTCTTCTGAAGAGCCAGCCACTTATATGGGGCCTAAGTCCTTGAGTCTATCAACACACTTTGCGATCCTTGAATCGGCCATGCGAATGAGGAAAGAACTGGAAAACCTGCCTTGTAGTAAGACACTCAAGGAGCTCCATCTGCTTCGCTTAATAAAGAGACTGTTAAGGGGACTTTATCATAGTCTATAAGGGCCAGATTATGAAAGGCTCCCATTGATTTAAATAGAAGTTAGGTGCTTAAATAAATTTAAGTATCTGGGCCTGAGGGCCTACATGGAGAACAGAAATTTCAGAATACAGGGCTCGTTCCTTTAGCCGACAAAGGTATAACAAGAGCCAATGACTAAACTTGAAACTAGACAAATTCACAGATCCCAAGGCCAGAAGGGACCATCTTGTCTGACTCCTCTATCACAGAGGCTTCTCCAGCGTAACTCCTAGAGCAGAGCTTTCAGGAAAACATCCCATCTTGATTTAAAAATTGTCAGCAATGGAGAATCCACCGCCACCCGTGGTCAGTTGTTCCATTGGTTAATTACTCTCTCGGTTAAAAAATGTTGCCTTCTTTCCAGTTTGAATTTCACCCTGGAAATAAGGTACACATTTCTAGCAGGGAGGGTAATTAACCATAGCAACAATTTACCAAGGGTGATGGCAGACTCGTCATCACTGGACGTTTTTAAATTAAGATACGCTCTAGTTCCTCCTGGAATTCTTTCAGGAAGTTCTATGGCCTGTGTTATGAAGAAAGTCAGATTAGAGGAGCACCACGGTGCTTTTCTGGCTTTAGAACTGATGAATATATGGAATTCTAGCTCTTTTGAAAACCTGGCCCAGAGTGTGGATTCTGTGCTCTTTCCAAAAGGATGGTGGGAACCTGTAAGCTTTCCTCTACAAAGGAACAATTTCCTTAAGCAGAGGTTCATGGTGGGAACTGATGATTGGCTGTATTTTCGCCTTGCTGAACAATACTTTCACTTTGCTGGGAATAAAACTCCCCCGTCTGCACCAGCCTTGCTTTGCAGAGGTAGAAACGAATTGCAGTTTTTCAGTCTCCCGCCTGCTGTCAGGGATTTTGTCCTCGGCTCTGTTTGGAAGGAAACCATTTTCTCCCAGGCGCCATAAATAATCCTTTCCTTTTCCCAAACCAAAATAGAGGAAATAATTAAAGTCTTCGGCGTAAAGCTGCTACCAAGCCTGTCACAATGTTGCTCAGCACTGAGGTACTTCGCAGAGTGATGAAGGGCATCAGTAACTTTTAATGGCGGAGAGAGGGCATGCTTTCTCAGAGCTGCCATAATGTTCAATGTTGCAGGAAGATTTGCAATGGGGCAAAGCCTCCCGCCCCCTCCATCTAGCCAAATGCTCTCAGATGACAGTTTTCAAGGCTAGTCCCGAGAGTGTTAGTCTGGATTAAAGCCCCACTTAAAGATTGAAGAATGTCTGGACGACTTCACTTCGGTTTCGAACGAGGCCAGCATCTGTTAATTAGACATGGGGCTGAGATGCTGCTGCGTTCCCCCTCCCACACCCAGATCAGTACGTTTGAAAGCCAGCAGCAAATTCTGGTGGCCCAGCATGGTTTAATTGTTTTCAAATGCTCTAGGGTGGAGAAATTGGAGCTTGTGGCCATGTTAGCTTAGCGTTGTGATCCCATGAGGTTGGCTGGGTTAGGGTCAGGATGGTCCTGGGTTTAAGGCATTGGGCAAGGACTCAGGTTGTTCAGGTTCAATTCCTGGCTCCCTCTAGGACTTTCTGCGCGTCTTTCCCTGCTCTGTGCCTCAGTTTCTCTATCTGTGAAATGGGGATAATGACACCAACTTCCCAGTGATCTGGTGAAGCTCACATAAGAGAAAGTGATGATGAATTTTGGGTTCAGAAGGAGAAAGTATGAACATTGTGGGTTAGTGCAGCGCGGCTAAGCTCATTTATCAGACATATAGAAATACCAGTTGTGAGCTCTTGTGCGAGGGTGGGTTTTTTTTTTTTAATAAACTCTTTCTCAACAGCCAGCGGAAGGAGAAAGGGCGCCGAATCCAGGAAGCTGTTCACAACCACTTTGCTCGGGTTCGCTTTCACTGCTCTTGAGTCATGCATTTTATCTACCCCTCTGGGCATTTGGCATGAAAGTCTGCGAGGAGCTGCTGGGCCTTGGCATTTATGGGCTGGCAGGTAACATTCTGCTCCGATGAAGGGCTGAGCAGCTCTCGGAAACTCAGCCGCCCCGGAGGCAGGGAAGGTAGCGGGGAGGAGAGACTGTGTAGAGCCTTTTAATTTAATCTCCCCATGGTCAATTTCACTTCGCCGCAGGCCAGGTTTCAGGGCAGAGCATCAGGGGAGATGATGGGGAGATGTTCCCGGATACAGTCACGTGTGCTCAGATAGGACGTTGACGGCAGTGAGGAGCATTTACCAAAGAACAGTCCTGAATGCTTCCAACTTGGGATAACAGGGGACCTGAGGCGGCTGCTTCCCTTGATCTAGCCAGATGGGACCAGCATGAGGAGGTGATGGGGGTTATTATACAGCGACTCTGGAGGCTCGAGTGGGAGAAGGAGAGATTTAACATTCCCAGATGCTCTTTGGCTGGGGATAAGAGTGGAACAGCGGGGGAGATCGATAAGCCAGAGCTGATGTGATGTGTTCTTGGACACCATCGGCTCAGTGTAGAGATAATGGCAACCGTGAATAGTCCTTTGCCATGCAGTCACGTTGGAGCTCAGACAAGGCCAGGTGCTGGGTGCAGTAATGTCGGGTGTCACACAATGGCATAGCACTGTGTTTGCCTAAAGGGGCGCCAGCCCTTAGTGCCTCCGTAGCACCTTGCATCTGATGAGCTCAGAGCGCTTTGCAAAGGTGGGTCCCTATTAGGCCCATGTTATAACTGGAAACGGGGAGGTAAAGTGCCTTGGCCAGGGTCTCACGCCGCGCTAGAACCAGAACGACAGCCCGGCGCTCTGATTGCCAGTCCCGTGCTCTAATCTGCAGACAAGGCTGCCTATAGATCCTAGACAGCTGGGGTGAAATCCTGGTCCCACTGCGATCCATGGTAAAACTGCAGGCGACATCCATAGAGATGAGATTTCACCCTTGGGCAGAGCTCGGGTGTGTTCCCCATGTGTCCTAGGATATTTGGACTGTAGGCTCAGTAGGGCAGAGACTCTCCCCTACCATGCGTCTGGCTCCACTTCAAGCACAGCTTTAATCTAACTCACTTGTGTACCGGCATGGTGAAGGTGTGGCAGTACAGGAACCGGCACGGGCTAGCTGCCCAGGAGTCACCCAGGGTTCCAAGTGGGCTGGTACAACCCATTCTGAAGCTGCGGTTTCATAGCGCCGGGACCCAGCCCAGCTGGATTAAAACCCACTCAGCTATGTCTACATGAGCTGCAGTCACTCTCTCTGACTGCACCTAGACCAACAGGGCCCTGATTTTTCCTTGCGGCTGTTGGATGCGCCTGCAACACACATAATAGTAACTTAATCCTTGGCATCGGCCTATGTTGTCGGTTCTGCTACATGATTTCCTTGGCAATTGGTGTGGCATTTCCACCCTTTCTTGCCGGCCACCTTGAATCTAGTGCTTTAGATTAAGATGAGTGGGCCATTCAGAATGGACGCAAAGCTGGCTGTAAAAGCTCATGTGAAGAGTTAAAGGGTAAGTGGAGTGGAGGGAGGGAATATGCCTCTCTCTACGCTGTTATTTCACCACATCAATCCTTCCGGCCTCCGCCTGGCCCCTGTGTTTATGAGACACTGAGACAGCCTTTTGGGACGGAGTTTGACTCTAATTTGGCACGCTGCCGCCAGGCCGCCACTGCTGGCTTTGCAAGTGACCTGCTTTGCATTATTTGGGAATGTGTGTTCTCCACATATGGCAGACAGATTGTGCCCAGGGGCATGAAGGGGAAAAAGGGCTGCTTTGCTCCAGTTTCTGACCCCTGTGCCCAATTTTCCTCTGGCCAAAACAGGTAATAGTGTCAGCAGGGAGATGCAACGCTGGGGCCCTTTCTCCTTTGATTACAAATTGCTTCCTACCATAACCTGGAGATGAGATAAGTCAGGGGCGTTCTGGGCGGCAAGGAGTGAATCACAGCTGGTGCCTCTGCTTCCTGGGGTACCTCACAGTTTCTGTATTCCATTTGAATGTGCGTGAGTCGGCGCTAAAATGCCGGAGGGACGGACACACAGACTCTTCCGTGAGCTCCAGGAATAGAGGGAGCCAGCAGCCGGAATGAAAATGTGGATGAGTTGCACATTGCAAAACCCTGCCCCTGTGATTTGCTTGCAAGTCTTGAGCTAGGGATTTCTATTCGTGAGGCACCAGCGCCTGGAGTCCTGCTATTTTTGACAGACTCTTTGCTTTCATTTAAAAAGAAAAGGAAGTTTCTAGCCCTGCTGGAGGAGAAAAGCTTGAACACGGTGTACCTCAAGGGCACAGGAACCAGAAGACAAAAAGAACCTATAATGTCATTTTTATCTCATGATTTTTCAGCGACTCTTATGATATTTTCAGGTTTGACTCATTATTTTTGAACTTTTGGGGCTTAACATTTCACAGAACCAAAGTGAATTCAGCTTGCTCAGATTAGGGTCCAACTTCGTCCATCTTCTGCCCTCACGTTTAGCTGTCTACACAGGTGCTTACGTGACCCTCATCATCAGACTATCTGAGAACACCCTACTTAGTAATGTTTATTTACTTTGCCCAACATCCCTGTGAGGTAGAGAATTATTGTGTCCAGAATAGATTAAATGACTCGTCTAAGCGCTGGCTGAGTTGGGAATTAGACCCAGATCTCCTGACTCCCGGCCCAGTGCACCATCCACCAAGCTGTCTTTCCTCCTACAGGGGTCAGCTATGGTCCTGGAGTCCATCTCCCCCACCGCCTGGGCTGTGCAGGTGGGGAGAAGGTTCTGTGATCTTTGCTTCTGGGATGGGTGCTACAATGGGCAAGGGAACCGGAGAACGGAGGGTGGGAATGGTGCCGTGAGCAGAGTTAAGGGGCATGACAGAGGACACGGAGACATAAGAGGTGAAATCCTGGCCACGCAAAGTCAAATGGGAGTTTTAACAGCGACTTCACTGGGGCCAGAATTTCACCCAGGATATTTGGCCTGCTGGTGGGAAGAACGGGGCCACGGCTTGCTGGAGCGTCAGTAGAGCAGGAGCTGAAGTTAGGGGTGAAGAGAGAACGCCTTGAGCGTGGTGAGTAGAGGAGAGCATGGATGCAAGAGGCATGTGAGGATGCAGGTGGAAGGAGACATCAGCATGACTGGGGGTGAGGCTGGGGCCGCAGAGCCTGGGGATGCCGATGATGTGATGTAGGGTCGCAGCAGGGAGGGGAACAAGGTTAAGAGGCTCTCAAAGAGAAATCAGCTCTCGTTTGTAGCCTGGAAATCTGGGGCTGGGGGGGGGTGGAACATGGTCTCGAGAGAGGATGGGGCACACATGGGGGGGATTTGTCTGAGGCACAGAGACGGGGATTGAATGGTTTAGGAGCTGGCAGAGTGCAGCAAATAACAGGGTGTCGCTAAAGAGCCGGGGGTGTGGATTGGGGGTGGGGGGTGTCGTGCTTTTCAATCCACCACTCACCCCGCTTCGCTCTGTGCCCTCCCCACCCGCCTGAATGAATTCTGCCGGTTGCCTGACGGGAGGCTCACTGGAGCTCATAACAGCACATGTGAGATGGAGCCAGGGGCCAATTTCTCACTCCTCAGGGAGCTGTAAACAGCAGAAAGGAAGTTGTCCAAGTCCTTTTCCCCAGCCCCTCTCACCACAGCAACGTGAACCTCAGGCTCCTTTCCAGACCTTATTGTTACTATTTTTCCTCCTGCAATAACCATAAATCGGTTTTGTTTCCCGGGAGGGAAGGGGGGGATATTACACAGCCGTTCCCACACATGAAAGTCCATCGTGCTGAATCGCCTCCTGGCCCCCACCTCTCCCAATCAGGGTTCTGCACCTGGGGAAGGGTAGCGAGATGCGAGGATGCTACGGCCCCACTCGGAATTTTGATGTTGGTGATTTCACCCTGAAACCTGGGACGAAGGAAATCC
Source organism: Mesoclemmys tuberculata (assembly GCA_007922155.1). Taxonomy (NCBI): domain Eukaryota; kingdom Metazoa; phylum Chordata; order Testudines; family Chelidae; genus Mesoclemmys; species Mesoclemmys tuberculata. The sequence continues at coordinate 7,307,413 of ML675642.1, forward strand.
AGATCGCTGCCCAGCCCGTCCACCCTGACCGCTCAAAGACCCTCCCGCCCCCCAGCATGGGATTTAAGGGGAAGCAGGTTAAAATAATGAATGACTTGCAATCATTCACCAGTCTGCTATTTGCAGTGCCGGGAGGCAGGTGCAAGTGGAGGGGAGCGACAGCTCTATAATCCTGATCTTCACCACCACTCCCACCAAAGAGAGGGAACTGGGGCAGCCGAAAATAAAATCAGCTGCAGTCAAGAGGCCTGTTACACCCCATGAGCAGGGCTGTGTGCATGCTTCTGCCAGTGGAACGCAATACCTCCTTTCCCCCCCCACAAGCCTGCGTGAATAAATCCACAACACAGCCCCATAAACACAAGTCCTACCACCACGTGACTATAAACGTGCATGCCTTTATTAACAAACAGAAGGTCTCTGGACCAAGTACTGCCTTTATTTTTAAAATTATTTTTACAGTATCTGCTGCGGATCCCATGGCTTTCACTAAGGTTAGAAACTTCTAAATTGCTCAGCTCCCATTTAGGCACCAAAATAAGTGGCCAGATTTTCATAAAAGGGTTTTCACTGGGAATCTGACCCTTATTTAGGGGTCTAAATGGGAGCAGAAGGCCACTGAAAATCTGACCTATGGTGGATGCTGAATCTTTTTGGAAATCTGGCCCTGAGCTCTTTGGAAAACTAGTTCCTAACAAATAATAAACTTTGCCCTTATGTCTTTATCAGGTTAGCTCTGTGCTCATGGACCTCCACAGTGGAGAACAGAGCCCTTGAGGTTCAAAGCACTGTGCAAATATTAAAGGTGCCCCCAAATTATAAGTTGGCTTTATAGGCTTCTTTTTTCATAGATAACCTAAAAGGTTTTGGGGGACAGGAAAAATGTGGGCCTTTTTTTTTTTTTTAAAGCATTGGAAATCCAGGTCTTCTCTGCACCAGGAGACTCTAGGGGAACCAGCTAACTAGTGAATCAATGATATCACATAAAACTAAAAACTGGACAAGGTATTTTTTGTCAGATGCTGATTCTGTTACGATTGCTTTAGCACCCATGTTCAGTGAATAATAGGGAGCAAGGAAGTCTTTGTTAAAGATTCCTCAACCCTCCTGCTTTAACTGATGTGTGAGTACCCCCAGTGCACATCTGACATGCCCAGGAAAGCCCTTCTCCAAATCAATTAAGATCAGACTTTATGTTTCTTATCTTTCTAAGGTAAAAATCAAACTAGGGGGGAAAAAACAAAATAAAAACCAAACAACCCCCCCTTAAAACGCTTAGGTTGCCTTTTCTTTCACAAAAATGGAAACAATAGCACAATTCTTAAAAATCCTTTGAAGGTCACCTTTAACAAATTAATCCTAATGACAAGATCAGCACCCTCATTGGGGGAAACTGAGGCACAGACTGGCAACAACTTGACTGGCATCTCAGTGATGGGGTTACAATTAGAATCCAGGTTTTCCGAGGTCATCTAGAGCAAAAAGCCTCATCTTGAGATACCATACAAACACAGAGTCCAGCAAGCACATCCGCACAGTCCCAAATTCCAGTGCAACACACACACACACTCACCCCAGTATGGAAGACCAATGTAGTCACCCATTAACACTCACAGAGACAAACTCACCTTTCAGCAAAAGAAAAAGCACTCTCACACAAAACGCATCCAAGACACACCAGCACTGTACGCTGTTTATTCACATCTGAACAATACACAAGAATAATTGCTCACACAATCACAAACTCATTCACGGGCATACAAACACAGCCTTTTGATGCTGGGCCACGAGCCATCCACCCAAAACCCCACCGCAAGACACGGACACCTAGCACAGCAAACGCCACGAATGAATCAGCTGTTTCTCTTACACGAATATTTATTCATTGTAAGAATTTCTAATAAACTGGCATTTCTCATATTACTGAGAAACCTGAGGGGACAGGATAACAACAGGTATTAACAAGAGGAACGTGCTTTCTTTGTACAACAAAACATTATAAAAAAGCAACAAAAAGTTCTAAAAAATCATTAACTTTGGCTTATTTTTTCCTTGTTATTTTTGTCTCAAAACAAGACCGTGAAGAGGCCCTAAGCATTTCTTTGGCTACTGAGCGCTCTCCTCAGCAAGGCATTTGGTGATGCACGGAGGGGCTTCTATTACATGGCAGTTAGGACCTGAGACCTCAGCAATATTGCTCCGGAGATAAGAGATTTTGAACTCAGTATCTCAGATCTGCACACCAAATTGCACCAGATTAAATTAAAGTGTGACTTGAAATTGATTTAGTTGCAGTAGTGTGACACCCAGTGTGGCCCCCTCTTAATTCTATTTAAATCTAATTTGTAATGGTTGAATATTACCAGCAAATTTAACAATGCAAGTAAAACGGGAAGTCAATTTTAAGCTGATCTGAAAGTACATTTACACAACAACAGCATAACTATGGCTCTGCAGCTGTGCTGCCGTAATGTAGGCACTTCCTGTATCGACAGAAGGGATTTTTTTTCCTTCACTAGGGTTAGGTCGCCCTAGCTGCAGCTCATGGAGTGCAGATATTTTTCACAGCCCTGAGCAACATAGCTAGGTCAATCTAATTTGTAAGCTCAGACCAGGCCTTAGTGAGTCCACACAGGGGTTTTGCTTTTGAAACGGATTTTAATTAAACCAGTGCAACTTCAGTGTATAGTCGGGATATAAATCCAGAGTCGTCCCAATGACAGTGGGGTTGTGAATTCAGACTGACTTCATTGGGATTTACACCAGGGCAGCTAGGATCAGGGTCTGGTTCAAATTCTCCAAACCGGGGGGTTTGCATGTGCAGCAATCAAAATTGGATGTTGCATGGAAATGGTTCTTCTGTCTGCAGACAGTCTTTCTTCCTTGTCTAGAGACAGAGAGATTTGCCTGAATGTAGGCTTTTCCCAGCTTAAGAATTCATTCTCTACTGAGCCGCCTTCTTTTCCTGAAACCTCTGTTCTCTGCATCTGACCTCTGTCGATTTCATTGTGTCCCACTGGGACAGGGCAAGCAGAGGACTATAGACACAGAAGCCATCTCCCCTGAAGCCACAAAGCTCCCTGGTCCTTTCCTGAGCCCACAGAAGCATCCCTTTACACCTAAAAGTCTCTCTTCTTCTCCCATGCCCTCCTCTGTTAGAGATTCCCGTCTTCTGCCAGGCTGCCTAGCTTCCCCATCCTTTCCTACTCTCACTGCAGCTGAAAAGAGCCTGCCTGATCTTTCCTTGTTCCCACACCTTGCCCTAAATAACCCCTGGGTCCTCCCTTGTTCACACACGAGGCAGGCCTGCGCCTGCACGGATGCTTTAAACCTCCCTGTACAAGACCTGTGATCCCTTTACATGACCCTCGTTGACTTGCTTTGGATTCTGGCAGACATCTGGACTATTTTTTCTCAGTCTCTTGCTGCAAGGGAAAGGCCTTCGCTGGGGAGAGGGTTGGGAGTGTAAATGAGAACCTTGCTTTGAATTAACCCTTTCGACCTGGATTGAAGGAACACAATGTTTCTCCTCTGTGACTTTTTAAGGATTTATGAGGGGTGAATTATTATAGGATCTGTGATTAACTAAGACTCTCTTGTTCTGGGTTTTTTTTTTTTTTTTTTTTTGCTTTTAGGATTCACAGTTCAAATAATACAATCAAATACTGCTCTGTGGTGCAGAGAGACTTCTTTTTTAAGAAGGAAGAAGAACCAACTCAGAGTACTCCTTAGACATCAGAACATAAAAATCAGTGCTCAGAGAGCGCAGCAGAGGGTACAGTCTGTGCGGTTGAAGGGGAGGCAGAATGGCTAAGCCTCAGGAGATCTTGGTTTATTTCTCCTGTTCTTCCATAAACTTCCTTTGTAACTTTACACAAGTCATTTAGTCTCCCTGGGTCCCTGGAAATTATAGCACTTCCCTGCCTTAAAGGAGTTACCACAGTGTTAGGAGCCGTAAGTACCATAGACTTCTTCAACTGGCTTCCAGAGAGTACTTTGCAAATCCCGGCCAAGACCCCCATATAATCCTGTTTTCATGCAAATTACCTGTGTGATTAAAAAAATGGGGCCAACCCAAAACACAGGAGCTGGTTGAAAATGTTCAGATAGTTTCATTCCAATGTTTTTGATGTTTTGCAGGGACTTTTCAAACACCACTCGAGAATTTTTACTTCATTCCAATTCAAATACAAATGTTCTCTTCGATGTGACTGGAAAATTTCACTTCTTTTCGGTTCTCAAAAACTGAAACAAAAATTGCCATCGAACATGAAGCTAAATGAATATTTTTATCTGAAATTGCCCACTGCAATTTTTTTTAAATGTCACCGAAAACTAAATTTTCCTGTGATAAATTTCATTTTTGATGAAAACCAAATTTTCTGGTGGGAACAAAAGTTCAAAGAACTTCAACCAGCTCTACAAAATTTGCTTTTCAGAGTTCGCTACAAGGCATTTTTGTCTGAAACACAATACAGGTGTACAGATTACGCTCACCTTCCCCATATATAAGGCAACACAAAATTAAAGCTGTTACTTCATTTACAATACCTAAGCGCCATCAGGTTCTGTGAAGAATACCAAATCTTTTATATTATGCTTCAGTGTCTGCATACAAAAAATAAGTAATGCGGTCAATATTAACATTTTAAAAAAAAATCCCTTGCCTTCATTCCTAACACCACCATGGATTTTTAAAGATAAAAATCTTTCAGACTCAAATCTACTTTTTATTGTCTCTAGTCTTTCATTGCATGTTTATATTTCTCGCAGTTTGACTTAGCCTGGTAAGTTTCAGTTTTTGCTTCTCGTGCTTTAGCCCAGTGCTGCTGGCCAAGATTTTTGCAAATGGGTTGTGATTTGGGGACACCTTCAGGGGGCATGATTTTCAGAAAGTGCTGAACATCCACCCTCTGAAACTCAGCTCCTTTTAAGGTGTCTTCACTTGGGTACCCAAAGTCACTTTCAAAAAGCTTGACTATTGCGTTTACATTTCCAGCACCGAAGCCGGAATATTTTAATCCAATCTCTCCTGTATCCATTGTCTTTTTTTGTTTTGTTTTTTGCTTAAAATATTTTGGACATTTCTACTCATATTAAGATTTCTAAAACTTAAAAAACATATCTATCTAAATGGGCAAAAATGTTCAGAAACAAGGGCATAAAAGTTCGGCTCTTAAATCCATATTTTGGCACCTGGTTAAGTGGCCTGATTTCAGAGGTGCTTAGCAACCTGCATTTCTCATTGACCTCATAGGGAGCTGCTAACGCTCATGCCTAAATCAGGCCATTTAATTACATGCCTACATATGGTCATGGGTGTGGGATTTTCCAAAGCACCTTCAGTGACCCATTGAAAGCTGTTAGGTCTTGCACTCTTAAATCAATTAAACCAGATCCTCAAAGGTATGAAAGGCAGGCAAGTCCCAGGCTAGAAGCCCAACTCTTAGTGCTCCAGTCCCCCATCTTTTAAATCACAATGGGTACAATTTTCCAAACCACTTAAAGGAATTAGGTGCTTAACTTTCATTGACTTTCAATGGGATCTGGGCACCTTCTAACACCTTCAGGTACCTTTGAAAATTCCAGGTCTTTTCCTTTAAGAAGGTCTGCAGTTCAATCACAGATCTTTTGTCAGCTTCGCACGGCCTTTCAACACTGCCATAATAATAATTTTAAAAAATGTGCGTATGTCAATTTCCCTCTGTTATCTCTTCAGTCTGTAAGGCCAGAATCAAGGTTATTATAACAAACACAAGGTTGGCAACATAAAATGTAACCCTCAATGCAGAGAGGTGAGCAAACGGACCTTGGACACAACTGTCAGGAAGACACTGCGAGGCCAGTCAGTTCAGTGGGACTGAATGGCACCAGTTTTAACACTATAATATATTTGTGGAAGAACGGGTAACAGATAGACCCCAGGCTAAGGCAGCATTGAACGGAAGCCTGGATGAGAATGCCACGGTCTCCTGCTCATCAGAGCTGTAATCCACGTCACACTTAGAAACATTTAGCAGTGAGTAAAACAAGACAGTATTATTTACAAATCATAGTTGTCTCATTGGGGTTCCCCCCTTCTTGCTCATTTAATAACAAGGTTTCTGGCGGAGCTGGGAGGCAAATGGCAGGTCTGTATTTAACCTGTCATGCTTCACCTACATAGCTCAGTCTCTCAGATTTTTCCTTTCAGGGACCAATTCGGTCATTTTAGAGCCCACCGGAATTAGAGCAGAGATGAACTTGGCCCACAGACTCCAACGCGTCTGGGAAATCATGAACTTCACCAAAACTCAGCCACCGCAAAGCCGGAACATGAATTCCTTCCTCTCACAGCATCCACCTTGCTTTTCAAAGCCATGCTGGCTGGGCAAGGATCCAGAATGAGGCTTCGAAAGAATCAGCAACTATACGGATATACTACATGGACTTCCTGGCTTGAGATCTGGAGTCAAAGGCCTGACCAGAGGTGTAAAAGGAGGAAGGATGAGGGGATTTCTCCCAGCCCCCACACTGGTTCTGCTACAATTTCTTCACTAGCTACCAGTAAAATAAGATTTGATCCTCTGCTGTGGAGTCAGGCATGGGGTAATATTGTAGAACTGGAGATGTTTGGGGTCAGATTCTTCCTCGCAGTGAATAGCAGCACTAGTCAGAAATTTTCCAAAGAAACTCTTTTGCCCAATGGAAAATGCTGGTTCTTTGAAATGGAAAATTTTTTTTTTTTTTTATTTTTTTTTTGCAGAAAAGGGCCAATTTAGACGTTTTCTACTCAGTGTTTTTTTCGGGGGTGGGGGGAAGGTTCAAAATTTTTCATTGTGACATTTTCTAAATGAAACATCGCACTTTTCCAGTTCAAAGTGGCTTTTCTCTGAAAAATGTCAACTAATTATAGCAATGGCCCCCAAGAAAAAAACCTTTAAAATGGTCAAAATTATTGAAATTAAATATTTTGACCTGAACTGAATTTTTTTTTTTGGCCATATTTTTCGATTGACAAAAAATGTTGCCATTTGGACTTTTCATCTCAACATGGGATGAGAAAATTTTTCAATATCTTGAAAACTTTCATGGGATGGGAGAATTATTCTCTGGCCAGTTGTGTTTGAATAACCCCTTGTTCCATGAGTCTTCATCTTCCTTGGGGAGCCAGGTTGATATTTAGTTAGAGCAAGACAGGATGGAATCTGGCCCTCTCTGAAGATCAAAGCGTTGTGAAACAATCTTCTAAGTCATCCACATTTTTTCTACCAGTTACTGGGCCCTCAAAAGGAACAAACCCAAAAATGATCTCCCCATGCTCAAGCTTCTAACACTCAGGTCTGATCTGAAGTTTAAGTCACCTTTCCCTTCTGGCTAGGTGGATTACAACAGGTCCAAGTTCTACAACCACATTCCCATTCTGTATTTTGCTCCTGCCTTGCGCCACAGACTGTTGGTAACTTAAGAGTTCTTCCACCTTGGGGTCTCTCGGTGGGACACCTTATTTGTAGCTCCGGGCCTCCTGAGAAACATGACTGTGGCGTGGGCTGCAGAATATAGAACGCTGGAGCCCAGGATTCAGCCTGCCCACATCTAGAGTGAGGTTTGATTACTGAGTCTTATTATAGCTCCCGTGCAGTCATTACCCTTCGCCTACCAGCCATACTAGGAATCCGATGGGTTCAGGGGGTAGAACTTCCACTGGGGCAAGGAGGAGGATGCTTGCAAAGCAGGGAAGTGCTGCAGATCTGGGAGAGGTCTGCTGGGCCTCTGAGGGGCTAAAGCGCTTTGCATAGTTCCCTTGACTTCCTGATGGCTGTCGGTGGCTGTGGGAGCCCTTCAAGTGAAGGAAAGGCATTTTCAAGTCACCCTTCACATCCGGAGCTTTATAAGAAAGGGAGCGCTATAGTTAGGGAGAAGCCACTCACATCCCTGACTGCCAGCTGCCCTGGCTTCCATTCGAACTCCCCTCTCCGAGGAATACATCTCTGGGGCACCAGGAACCGCTAGCTTCCTCCACTGGGTGGGAAACCTCTGAGTCTTATGAGTGGATGGTTTCTAGTGTCTTCTTCAACAAAGGAACTTCTAAACGAGTCTGGAAGGAGTTCGAGGCCCCCGCCCAGCCCCTCAACTCCAGCTTTCACCCAAACTCATTTCCAAGTCCGGGAAAAGCTCCCCTGAAAACACTCCTCCACCCTCTCTTCCTTTAGAAAGACTGCCCCTCTACTTCCAGAGTCTTCCCGAGAGCCACAAAATACCCAAAGGAGCCTGTCCTCAGCCTATTTCCGGCTTTGGAGATGCCAAGAGACACAGACATGGTTCGACCCTTTCAAGCCACGTTAGTACCAGCTCAGATCCTACGGGAATGAGCCTGGTCTAAGAACCCACACAGCATAGGATTGACTCCATCACTAATGGCACCCATAGAGAACCCAGGAGGAAATGGCGCATT
>ML675642.1:7315856-7326696 GCA_007922155.1 Mesoclemmys tuberculata
CTGTCTCCTAGTGTCTCACTAGTGCAATAAGTGACACGTCTGGGGTGATATCCGAGTCAGGGCCTCGCAGCTGGCCTCGCTCTCCTTGGTGGCCCAGAGATTGCTGGCTGACCTGCAGTGTGACGGGTGGCAACTGTTCTCTGCTTTCCCCGGGGGAGGCACTTTCCCAGCCCTTTGGCGGTTTGCTATTCTCCACCGGAATTTGGCGGCGCTCACGCAGGTGGTGTCTGGCCAGGAGAGATCAGGTGCTAGCTATTGGCTGCTGGGCACCCGAGGTGGGCAAAGCAGATTATTCAGGAGGTAACGAGATTGTCCCTTAGCAGGTCAGGCAGCCTGGATGCTAATGTCCAAGGCAAACTCCTCCGAGCCCGTGGAATGTGCGTATGCTTTCTCCAACACAAGCGCTGTTCCATGATTCACAGTGTACAATCTGCCTGCTAGAAACAAAGTCCTCCCAGCCCTCGCCATTCCCAGCAGCACCCCACCAAGGACAGTGCAGAGGGACAGATGCGTGTTTCTACAGACAGATCCTTTTTTCCCCCCACACTGCATCCTGGGGTAGCTCCCTTCAAATTTATATCCCTCTGCTCCCCATCCACCCACCCCCCATCCCAATTCCCTGTTAATAACATCTTCAATCAAATGTTAGCCATGAAATCCACCCCGTTCTCTCTGCATTCAGCCAAGTCTATCCTTCCCGGCTTGGCAGATGCAAGTCAAAGGGCAGCAGCTGGTGATCTGGGGCAAAACAGAAGGGGGTGGATATTGCGGGAGCAGGGGAAGTTCTTCAGAGGGACTGGGAGAGGGGGAACGAAGAGGACAGAGAAAGAAAGAGGAGAGACCTGAGAGAGAGTAAACACGGTCATTGTTGCAGCCACTGGTGACGTTGCTGGGGCGGAGGGGGCACACAGGATACTCCAAAGCCATCAAGCACTTCTAGCTCCCAGCAAGCCTGAATGAGGCAACAGTCCCCATTTGCCTTGGCTATCTCCCTTCCGCTTTAGCATCAGCCAGTCCGCAATGGGAAAGGTGGGTGGAAGAAAGGGGACAATACTGAAAATAATAAGTCAGTGCTTATGGGGTTGTTTGTACATAGCGGGGTCCCGGCAGGGGGGAGCCCCATTTCCTTCACATCTTCTCTCTGGGGGGGGGGGGTGTCTCGGGGTGGGGTTGCAGAGGGGCTGGCTGTGAGGCACCTCTCCCACCCCACCCTTCACACCGGCGACGTAGCGGTCGACTCGCTGTACAAGCTCTCCACAATGTCTCCCCGCTGGATTCTGCGCAGGGCGGAATAAAGGGTGTCCATGGTGGCGCTGTCCTTGCTGGACCAGTCGGAGAGCAGGGCACGGACAGGGCACTCCTCCTGCGTGAAGGAGTCTATGTGATCCTCCTTGTAGCCCAGCTCCCCCGCCAGGTGACGCCAGGTGTCCTCCGGGGAGCTGTTCAACAGCTTCTCCACCTCCTCTTGCTTGGTAGGGGGAAGGCTGGTGTAGAGGTTCCCGTCTCCTTTCAGAGCTGTGCAAGGAAGAGGAAGAACAGATCAGGGTCACTATTACCTTTAAGGTTGGATATTAGGAAAATCTTTTTCACTAGGAGGGCGGTGAAGCACTGGAATGGGTTATCTGGGGTGGTGGTGGAGGAATCTCAATCCCCAGAGGTTTTTTAGGTGCGGCTTGACAAAGCCCTGGTTGGGATGATTTAGTTGGAATTGGTCCCGTTTTGAGCAGGGGGTTGGGCTAGATACCTCCTGAGGTCCCTTCCAACCCTCCTCTTCTTTGATTCTAGGGGGCCAGAGGAGCACCAGAATCGAGGAGGGGCCAGGTTGCTCAGTGCTTTGTCCAAACTGGCAGATCTCCCAAGGTAAATGGGGTACGCCCATGAACTGAATCCCCGTGTATCTGGGCTTGCACCCCCTGCTTCTGTCCTGCGGCTCCCCACTGCTCCTCAGACCCAACCTGCAGCACGTGACCAGCCATTCCCATCTTGATCCTGACGCACAGCTCCCCTTCCCCACTATACCATCCCTCAGCTCCGCCAGCACCCGCCCCCAAGCGCTGTAGGCCCTTCTGCTCTTCCCCTCCTGTGCATTCCCCACCCGCAGCTCTGCTGCTTGCGCCCCTCCATCCTGCCCGGTGAAGGAAGCAGCGGAAAATGACTCCTCCCAGCTTCGCCCGCCCCACCCTGGCCCCGTTTGGTGGTGCATAAACCTTACCCTGCACCTGTGCGGTCTGTGTGTGTGGCTGTTGGTCGTGAAGGCTTTGGCTGTCCACGGAGATCCCACTGTCGCTGTGGAGCTTCTCTCCTTCCGGAGAGGGGGTCTGGTTCACAGGACGGTTGTTGGCGCCTTGTTTGTTCTGTTTGCAGCTGTTCCACCTGCAGAAGGAACCCGCAAAGAGAAGTGAAACAGCCCCATCCGCCAGCCTCTTACATGGGTCTTACTGTAAGTCAGCCAGTCACCGGCCTTCATTTTCCCTGGCCTGTCCCTTTGGACCTGATCTGCCTTGGTAGTGCTGGTATAAATACCAACATGAGGACAAAGCAGCAGAGCTTTAAAGATCCAGGCTCTAGCATCCCGTTTCTGATTACTGTGGTGCACTGCAGTAACACCTAGGGGCCCAAGTGATGGACCAAGACCCCCATTGTGCTAGGCACTATACAAGCACAGAGGAAAGCAACTGTTCTTGCCTCAAAGGGCTTGCTGTCTAAGTATCAGTTGTGTCTGCAGTGCATGTTAGGTCAACCGAACTACGTCACACAAGGCACAAGATATTTCACAGTCTCAAGAGAGGTAGCTAGGTTGACTTAAGTTTTAGGCATAGCCCAGGCCTTACTCTTCCACTGAAATCAGCGGCATTACAGCGGCATATGCGGCCATTGAGACAGGCTGCACGCGCCCATTGTGATTAGGAGAGGATTGGTTTTGTTCACTTGGAGCGCCTAGGTTTAGCCAGGGTGACTAAAAAGATGTAAACCAGAATGAGTCCTTCAGCGGAAAATCATGGCATTTCCCCGACAGTCTATGGGCCAGGTTCTCCAATGGGGTCAACTGGCACAGCTCCACTGAACTTGGGGCCAATTTGCACCTGAGTTTCCTGTGAACATAAACTTTTTAAAAATATTTTTTAAAAGGAGATGGAAAACCAGCCTGTGCACGTATACAGGGTGTCTGTGCACACGTGTGATTGTGTGCATATTGGTAGCCAATGCATATGTTCTATGTATTGCACAGCATATTATGTGTTACACATCATATTAATATTACATCCGTTACATTATATATGAACGTTAGCACAAAGTTATATTAGGTTCACTTATGTCAAGAGATATACATCTCAAAATACCATGCAAAGCTAGACACCGCATTTGGAATTAACAAATATAAATCCTGTCAAAAGCAACATACATGAGTGTTCTACTCTGGTACAAGGTAGGGGGTGTCTTCATGGCATGGAATGGACTGTTGTTCAAAACCAGAGGCACACCATCATACCAGGACAACGAAGTAAAAAGCTGTCTGGTGAATTTTAATCTTCGTTGACAAATTGAGTGCTTTTAACTTGTAAATGGGTCTATTATAAAAAGAGCTAGTTTTAGGGGTATAATTTTCAAAGCAAACCTACTGTATAAGGTGAACATGCTGTGAGAAACAGCTTCCCAGAAAGAGTGGATTGCATCACTCCTTTTTGTATTGCACTACTTCGTCTTTAGACCATAAACTGGGTGAAGGTTGGGCATTTGGGTCTCCTGAACATTTGTAATAATGAGTGTGGGCCAGATCATTCGAGTGCATATTCGTCAGTAATACATGCATGATTTTGTGCGCTCACATCAAGGCGTGTAAAAGTGTGCATGCAGATATGATGCAGTGATGATATCACTGCACACATGTGCTTTGTGTGCACATGGAAGTGCACATGAAGCAGTGTGCGGGCACGTGCATGTGAATCATTGCACAGAGGGAAATGCAAAGGTCCATGGAATCGTGTGTGCACATACAACTGAATGGGAATTTAGTGACTCGGTGCACGTGTTGTTGAGTGTGTATGTGTCCGTAAAAACCCATGTGGCATGCATATGTGAATATGCTCGTGGGTGTGCATATGTGACTGTCTTTGGGGTCTTTGGGGAACCTCTGCTGGCATAACTTCAGGGGGAGTTTCCTTAGCAGAGAATTCACTCTCCTCCCTAGGAATAACAGTGATTAGGGATATTTTCCAGTGTGTGGGTATGGGGAGAAATCACAGCCCTCTGTGCAAACACAGAACCAGCTGCAACCTGCATGGGCACCAGGTGCAAATCCTAGCACAAAGGGGGTAAGCTGATACAAGAAATTGAAAGTGACAGCGCTGCAGAATGTATAGGAATTACAAGCACCCCCAGGGGAAATGAGAGAGCTAAAGACAGAGCAAGAAACGAGAGTGAGAACTCATAGGGCCCCATTCTCCTTTGCTCTGCACTGAAGGGCATGCGAGTGCCCGACTCCCCTTGTCCTTCCCTAGGAGATGCGTGCCCACCTCCCATATGGGCCTTTGAAAAGCCCCCCTCCAGTGCTGTCATTCACACCAGTGCAAAGTGGGTTTCAAAGGCCTCCTCCCCCTACCCCGCCTTTTGACTTTGCTCTCCCTTTGCACTGCTGTAAAGGCTTGCACAAGATGAAGGGCTACAGTGAATCAGGACTACAGAAGGATGCAAGCTCCCCTGGCTTTAATTGCCCTCTCCTTCCATCTGCCTCCCCTCCAACCCTTACAAGTGCGCAAGATACATCCCCTCCAAGTCTGACCCATTATCACCAAACGGCCCAAGACAATCAGGTGCTGCCAGAGAAAGCTGCAAGACGAGGCAATAACTGCCCTGGGCCATAGGCTCCCCCACTCCTGGATCCATCCCTCCGTTCTTAGAAGCCCTCAGGGCACTGGTCCCGGCCTACCTTTTGAAAGCAATGTAGGCCACAAGACCCACCACCACGGCTGCCAGGATGGAACAGTAGACAGGGATGAGGTTATCAGCAGTGCCCCGGCTCACGACTGGCTGGGAGCTACCCATGACGGTGGTGACTGTATCTGCTAGGGTGCTGGTGATACCTTCTGTATCGTATGGGTCTTTGGTGAAAGGCAGGGGGCTGTCAGACCCCATCAGGGTGGGGGTCCGAGGTGTCCAGCGAGGGTGAAGATCTGCCAAGGGGAATAAAAATGGAGTTAGCAACGCACCCCGCTTTTTCTCTTCGTTAGCGCTCAGTAATGGCTGTCAGCAGCCTAGGGACGGAAGGGAAGGGAGAGGCAATGAACCATCCAAAAGGCAAAGCGTTTCAGGGCATAATGCCAGAAGAGGCACTGGGCAATGAGACTTGCCACTCTTTGGGAGAATGTAGAAAGCCCTCTCCCAATGATGCTCTGGTGGTACCCAGAGGGAGGAGCTAAGACAAGGCCCCACCCCCTCCTCACACAGACACACCCCTCGGGGGCCATTAACGTGTTAGCCATCTTTCCCCAGCATCATGCCACATTGACGGGGAAGCTATGAAAACAGATACTGCGCAATCCCTGCCGTTGACTCTCTCTGGTGGGGCTTGGGGGTGGTAGTGGAAGGAGCTGTTTATCTCAGAGGTCATTAAACCTGCCCCAAAACTGCCAGGACTTTCTGGCAGAGGGGGGCTTCCCCAGGAAGCCCACATCCTAACAACCCTGGGGATGTGTATAGGTCATGATCTGAATTCTGCAGCTGGAATCCATCTCAAACCACTGTCTGCCAACCCTAAATATATGATACCGTTGGTGGTGCTTTTGAAATTATCACATGCTGCGCTGAGTGTGACTGATGTACCAACCCTCCCATTCCTCACTCTCATCAGCTCTTCCCCCCCCACACGCCCCCCTCACCCAGCTCCAGCAGGGCAGAGTCAAATAGCCTTGCACGTGGCAGCTTTTTTAGGCGGGCATGAAATTCTGTTCCAGGGAGCGCTGAACCTTTTCCAAGTCCATTCTCCCACCCCAGGACCGCTGACTCTGCCTGGAACCTCTTTGAAGCTGGTCCTTTTCCAGTTTTTGTTTATTTGAAGGCTTTTCATCAGAAGCTCAATGAGTTTGACATGTCACTCTCTAAAGGGCGTGAAATCTGGAGCAGCAGCAATGCCAACCAAATGGAAAAGGGCAAAGGGCTTCAGAAAAGCGGCGCTATTGCCAAATACCAAGGGTGGTGTGGAAACTGGGAGTGGTTGATAGCGGGAAGCTAGTCTGCAGTTCAAGGAGGGTTTCTGGTTAGGGGAGATCTATAAGGAACACACTCATTGTACCTCTGTTGTCCAGGACCACCCCCTGGAAATCAACCGAATGTACCTGGTACACTCAGCACCAAAGCAGATACATCCCATTTGGGATGTACTAGGAACAGACAGCAACCATCAGAGCTTCGTGGACTGCAGATTGTGTAGATGAGGATATGCATGGAGCGGGGAAGCACGTCATGGAAGAGATCAAAAGCATGGCAGGAAATTGCGACAATCATTTGAGCACGGTTTGAAGTAACCTGATGGCCTCCCTCGTAGGTAAAGGTCACCACTGAACGCAGTGAAGAAGCAAATTATTGGAATGTGTCACTGCACACAAGACACGGCAGATTCTTAGCAAGAATGTGGTACAGTCGATGTAGCACTGTTCGTCCTGAAGGGTCTTACAGGCCATTGCAGTAGGCCATGTACACGGGAACCTATTCACACATCACTGAAATGCATCCTGTCTCCTGCCCCTGTGAGATGTGCCACAGCAGGTGCAATTATCATGAACGGTCAGGAGTTCAGGTCCTCTTGCAACGGTCCAATATTGACTTTGAGGAAAGAGCACCCCTGCTGAAGGTCCTACACCACTACCTGCAACACTGTTTTTTCCTTTATGATCTCCCACCTTAATGCTGGCCTGGCTCGACCCTACGTCGCTGATGAAATCTGACTAGATCAGAGCCTGAGGGGAGAGATGTTCTCTCTGCTGCTCTCCCCTCAGTCCTACTTTCCATCTGAAACCTTGCTGCATGGCGGCAGCAGCAACTCGGCTTTGGGGACTGCTCGACGGATCAGCTCCACTCAGAGAACAGAAGCCCCGTGGTGCTGTACTGTGCATATGCATCCCCTTGTCCTGCAGATGGGCTTGTGGGCAGTGGTACAAGACTTGGGAGAGGGCTTCAGTTCCTAGCCCTGTCTGAGACTGTCCTGTGTGAACCTGAGCCACTCCATCTGTGCTTCAGTTCCCCATCTCACATTTTTTCCATGCCCCTTGTGTCTTCCTTGTCTGTTTAGGCCATGGATCCTCAGAACTGTTGAAACCCATGGGAGTTAGGTGTCTAAATGTCTTTGAGGATCCGGCTCTCGGCTCATCAGGGCAAGGACCCTCTTACTATGCATTTGTACAGGGCCTAGCACAATGGAGCCCAACTGTCATTGATTTTAACACCTGGGAATATTGTGCGGGCCAGCTGGCAGACACCTGTGTCTGCTGATCTAGGTATTTATGATGCTTCCAGTAAGTGGTCCATGGTATCTAGGCACTCCCGTGTAACAATTGCCCCCCTGAGCCAGACACAGCTGTCTCGCACCAAACAC
This sequence comes from Mesoclemmys tuberculata, assembly GCA_007922155.1. Taxonomy (NCBI): domain Eukaryota; kingdom Metazoa; phylum Chordata; order Testudines; family Chelidae; genus Mesoclemmys; species Mesoclemmys tuberculata. Next base: position 7,323,445 of record ML675642.1, read on the forward strand.
ACATCTGCAGTGAGACCTGTCTATGGCAATAACATCGGTCTCAGTAACCTGCATGGCAGCAGGAATGGAGCAAGGGGCATCCCTTGCTCGCGTCAAGGTTAGCAAGGCCGTGGGTTCAAACTACAGCAGAGCAGCTTTAGATTAAATCTCAGGAAAAAACTTCCCAATTGTTAGAAGAGTGGAACAAACTGCCTAGGGACATCATAGCAGCTTCGTCATTGGAGGTTTCCCGAAAGAGGCCGGATCGACATCTGTCTTGGATGGTTCAGACACAACAAATCCTGCATCTTGGCAAGGGGTTAGACAGTGTTTCTCAACCTTTTTGATACCAGGGACCAGCTTCCTATACCGTGTCAGGGAGATCTCAGGGACTGGTGCCGGTCTATGGACCGGTCGTTGAGAAACACTGGACAAGATGACCTTTATAGGCCCTTCTAACCCTGTGGTTCTATGATTCTAAGGTTCTCCTGATTCACTCTTTCCATCTTAACGGCAGCGAGGAACCTGCACTCTCACTAAGAGTTAGTGTGCAGCAGCGATTCCGGTTTGTTCTCTTCCAGTCTGTGCCCGCATTCTCCTATCCTACACGCATACCCCGTTGCCCTGTCAGCCTTGTGGGACACACCCCGTCCTTTTAGCTCTGGAGGGGAGAAAAACATTCTCCGGTTGGCTGTTTCCCTGTGTTCAGCCAAGAACCGCACCTAAACATGCCTGGTGAAGAAAACATGTGTCATCTTGTACCCGTGAGGCAGGGAGGGTCCTAACCCTTTTGTTGCTAAAGAAAACAGTCCTGGTGAAGTTATGAAAGGAGAGCAGGAAGGGGGAAGGCCTGTGACGTCTCTGACACTTACAGTGTCCCATCGCCAGGAGAACGTGAGAGCTGACGCTTTAGCTCCTCTTTTAACTGTCCCTGGTGCCACCCTTCCTACCAAATCTAGTGCTTTCTCCATTGCCAGATGACCTAGGCTTTTCATGCCCCGCTTGCTGTCTGCTATGCAAATAGGGACTGATCCACCGTTTAGCTCTAGCACTGACATTTGGAACGTCCCACACTGCAGCCTGGGGTTCTAGAGCCGACATTTGGAATGCACCACACCGCAACCTGGGCTCTAGCACCGACATTTGGAACGTCCCACACCACAGCCTGGGGTTCTAGGGCCGACATTTGGAAGGCACCACACTACAACCTGGGCTCTAGCACCAACATTTGGAACATCCCACACCACAGCCTGGGGTTCTAGGGCCGACATTTGGAATGCACCACACTACAACCTGGGCTCTAGCACCGACATTTGGAACGTCCCACACCGCAGCCTGGGGTTCTAGGGCCGACATTTGGAATGCTCCATGCTGCAGCCCATGGCATTGGGCATTTGGTATCTTTTGCTCTAGGCTGCTCATGCGCTCTAAATCAGGACAGACTGATGGCTACCTTCTGGTAGGTGCCTGAGTTCCCGCTCTGCCACGCGCAGCTCAGAGCGCGCCCACGCCAGACTGTGCTCAGAGAGCCGTGTCAGCAACACGCTGCAGATTAACCCATGCTCCAGAAGCGATGCCCGTCCATAACCTTTACAAAATCCTTGCCTGTCTGAATGCGCGCACAAGCCCTCCTGCCGTCCCCTCCAGCTAAGAGAGAACCACTGCTGCAGCGGTGCCCCGGAGCCCGTCGAGGTGCCGACCCTGGCCATAGGAACAGTCTAACTAGAGCATCACCAGGGACCTGGCAAACAAGCAATGAGGCAAACCAAGATCCAGAGGCAGTTTCTCAGGCTGGCCTGTGTGCCAGCGACTGCTCCTGGCTCAGAAGGAGAGCTGCTCGGAGCAGCTGGCAGCCCTCCCTGCTCGGCACACCTCCCGCGGCTGGGCTGGAACAGAACCCCCCTGTTGGGTCCCACGCGGCCCTTTTGGAGTAAGACTTTGGAAGGCCTTCATGGCTATTTCCTGCCGGGCTCTGATCCCACCCCAGCACCCCAGAGCGTAAAATCCTGCTAACAAAGCCTGCCCTTTGTGCCTTGTCTTCTGGCTCCATTTATTCAACCCTGGAAAGGGATCATCCAGAAAGCGCTGCCCAGAACTCGCCCTGCCTTGCAGCAGCGAATCTTAGAAGCCGACGGCACAATGGCCTCTTCTCAGCTCGTGCGCTCTGGGCAGGGAGCATAACTGGAGGGAACCGGTGCCCTCCCCGACCCCTGCCACCGGCCGATCGTGCCATTCATCGCGCTAATGAGCTTTCAAATTAAAGGGCTGCCCCTTTCGGGAAATCCCCTGGGGACTGGGGCTTTCTGTGAAGCGTCATCAGCAAGGCTAGGAACGGGCAGCAAAGCAGCTTTGTGGAACAGGGGGTTACTGCCCTATGACGGAATCTGACCCTCTCACAAAGACAATCAGATCACGTGCCTTGTGGTTCCTCTGGTAAAGTGTGTCCCTTCCTTACATGGGTGACATTTTATGTAAACTAATTAATGTGCTAATCTGCATGTACTTTGGGTTGGCCAGCATGTCGGGGGACTGAACTGAGAACCTCCAGAGCCAAAAGCACAAGTGGCTATTGCTTGAGTGCAACCACCTTAACTCTGGCTGTAACAAACTCACCCCTGCTAGGATTGGGAGCTCACACCCACCAGTGGGGTACATCGGCCCATAAACTTCCCAAGGTCTAGCTTACCCCTTCTCTGCCCAGCGTGCCTAGGGCCAAAGGCCCAGATCCTCACACATTTAGGCTTCTAACGCCCATTGAAATCAGTGGAAGTTAAGGATCTTTGAGGAGCTGAGGCGAAGTCTTAGGCTGACATTACAGCTGATCCCCTGTCCTTGCCTGGTGCAGAGCTGCAAGAAAGAATTGATGGATCCCACTGACATGAAACGCCCGGACCTGGACACAAGAAGGGCATTAGAGGAGGCAGTGAAGGAAGTGAAACCAGAGCTTGCCATTCCCTGCAGGGGTGTGTGGATTTGTTCTACCTGATCCACCCTGGCCTGTTTCCCCGTCCTGAGATTTGATTTCATGGCCACGTTCTTCACCAGCCTCATTCCACAATGATCCCAGGGCACAACGGAACCATTGCCCCACCCTCCCCATTCTCTTAATTCCCTCTTCTCAACATAAATCCCCTGCAAAATGCAGCCTGGCCCAGCCTCCCTCCTGTGGGGTGGGAGAGCGGAAGCCCAGGAAGCAGAGATCCTTCGTGAAACTCAGTTACCGGCCCTGCACGCCAACAGGCCCAGTCCTGCCAGGTGCTCCTCGGAGCCTCC
>ML675642.1:7326706-7430372 GCA_007922155.1 Mesoclemmys tuberculata
CATGGGACAGCGCATGCCCACCCCCTGTGCCTGGCAATGACTAAACGCCTCAACCAAGCCCTTATTTATTTAATTTTAAGGCAGAAGCAATTCATTCCCATGAGATTCATACCAGCTGCCAAATTCCATTTCGCAGAAGGCCAGGTCCGCCAGGTTCCCATTGCTACAAAGCATTTGCAACTATTAAATGGCTCCCTCTTTGCTCCAGGTTCCTGTAACGTGGAAACTACCAGGCAGGGTTATTTTTAAACGCTGCAGTGGAGGCCTCCGGGCACATCCCTTCCCGCATGAGCCGCGCTTCACCTTGGAGCCAAGATGCTGCTGTTGCGGGCAACTCACAGACCTCTTGGCAACGCACCAGACCAACCACCAACGCAGGGCAGATCTTTGCCAGCCACGCAAGAGCTTGAAGCGGACACAAAGCCCCATGGTCAGAGAGAGCCAGAACATGGGTTGGCTTGTTAGGAATCTTCCCATTGAACGTTAAAGCCCTGAAATGCTCAGGACTGGATCCAGGTCAGGGTTGCCTCTTCTATTTCCCCACTACCCTTGAGACAGCTGGGACCGCTGTGGAGCCACCATCTAGAGCCAGCACTCTGACCCCAGGAGCTCCAGTGGCCTGCCTGGAATCCCATGCCGCTCTCCCTAATACGTGTAGCAGCTTTAATCATAATTTTCGGCTCTGAATTGGGCGGAAGGATGCTCGGTTTCAGCCCCGGTCAGACAGATGAAACGGTGTTTTGCATGTGTAGCACCTTTCACTGGAGGAACCTGAAGCGCTGAGACCAGATGGTTGCAGCACAATTATCCCCTTTATACAGAAGGGGAAACCGAGGCACAAAGAAGCTAAGGGAGTTGGCCAAGCTCCCACTCCCCTGAGCTAACCACAGGGCCTCACAAGGAACAAAGATTTGCAGCCAACGAATTTCCTGATGAAAAAGCTTCTGCATACCCTGAGAGCAGAGGCAGGGAGGGGGTTCTCCTAAAGTTCCCTGGGAGGCCACATTGTGTAGGGGCTAGAGCACCAAACAGGGAATCGGGACTCCTGGGTCGCAGCCCGTGCGGTGCAGTGATCAAAGCAGAGGATTGGGAGCCAGGACACCTGATTTCTGATTCTGACAGTGGCTCATCGTGTGACCATCAACACGTTACTGCTCACACCTTGGCTTCGGTTTCCCCTTCAGTAAGATGAGGCTAATGATCCTGACCCAAACGCTCTGAGGGGTATGAATGGACGGTGTGCTGGGTGACTTATTACGGTGACCTGAAAGTCACTATGGGACAAATCCTGATCTCCAGGAAGTTAAGGGCCCACCACCCCCATTGACTTTAACAGGGACTGGATTGGGCCCTAAAGACCAAGTCCTAGTATTAATCTGAACGGCCACGATCTACGCTCCACGGCACATGGACGCAGGGGCCCTTTACCTCTGCACTCGGCGTCAGATATCGGGGTGCATTCCCTCACCATGACCTCGTTCTCCTCGCAGATGGTGCAAGGCAGGCAGGGGTCCACGTGGTTGGCCTCGTCGGAGAAGGTCCCGTCGGGGCACTCCTCGCAGATGGTGTTCTGACTGTCCCCGCACGGGAACATCAGGCCGTAGCCCACCTCGCAGATCTTGCACTCCTTGCACTGGCCACTCCCCTCATCCTGGTAGTAGCCATAGGCGCATCTGCAGACTGCGTCGTCTGACTCCACACAGGGAGCCGACATGCTCTGCAGGCCCACGCACTCTGTGCACGGCTTGCACACCTCTGTGGCGCTGACTGTGTCCGAATAGGTCACGCCTGCAATGGAGCAGAGAGAGAGAGAGCGCGAGAGAGAGATCAGTATGTGGATGACCCCGAGTGAGGGATACAGGCCCTGCTCTGTGCTGATCCACAGAGGATCTGGGTCTGTTACGGCCCCACCTAGGCAGCTTTAGCTCAAGCTGTAGCTGCTTATGCTTTCAGCTCTGGAAATTCTCAGCTCCCAGACCCGCGCTCCCCTGAAGGAGGCGCCGTTAATAGAGTAGCTCCTGCAGACATATAGACTATGTCGATTCGCCCCCCCAAAATGCAGCTACCGGTTGCAATGCAAGCTGGCCAAAGGCAGGAGCTGGGGCAGGGCAAATGCTCAGGGCTCTGTTGTGTCCTAGCGCAGGAAACTTCATTAGCTGTACTTGGCTGTTACACAACTGGAACAAGAGGAGATTCAAGAGCCTCTGCAGCTGCAGCACGAGCTTATTAAAAACCCAGGAAATTAAGGGTTTTATTATTCTGAAGCGTGTTTAGCGCTGGTGAAAGGTGAAAGACTGACAGCTCTAGAGACCCATGGCCCCTCTCCCCAGATCGTGGCACCGCACTGTCCTGCCACCGCATCTCTCCCCAGGAGCTCAGGCTTAGATTGTCAAAGGCACTGAACTGCAACAGGAATCAATGGACGTTAGGAACTTCAATACCTTTGAGAATCTGGGTCTCAAGTCTCCGCGGCCCACCCGGTCCCCAGCCTGCTCAGCGGTGCTAAGGATGTCGTCAGCTCCTTGTCCAGTGGGTGCAGGACCGGGACCAGTGACTCATTTCACAAGCCATCACCTCTGGCTCTATTTGAATCAGCAGCACAGTGGGGAAAATCTTGGGATTCCAATAGCAACCAGCTAAGCCACCCAGCCCCCTAAGAAAAGGGCAGGAAAGGAGAAGGAAAGGCAGTAACGACAGCAGCCTAAACCTGCCCTAACCAAAGGGGGAGGAAGGTTGGAAGCTGCAGTTAACCCTGTAATCACAGCAGAACAATTTGCTGCATGGACGCAGAGAGGCAGCCGGAGGCACTCTCTGCAAACTGAGACCCTCTGAACTCCTGCCCTGTGGGGGGAGACAGGACTGTCAGCGAGAAGCTAATCTATGGCATCATTGCCACTAATCAGCAACGCCGTGTAATTAGCATGTGTCTCTAAGGTGGGGGCGGAGGAGGGGGGAACTCATTCAGTGCTCCCTCTGTGAGGGCCATGCGGAGAAAGGAAGTGGGGCTGTGCCAGGGTGAGCGCTGGGGAGGCTGTTGGGAGGCCAGGGGGAAGTTTTTTCCTAGGGGCAGATTGTCCTGTAACATCGTGTTGTGGAGGTGTCTTGCACTTCCCTCTGAGCACCGTCCGAGACAGGACCCTGGTCTAGATGGACCCCTGCTTTGCTCCAGTCTGGCAGGGTATGTGTTTCAGCTGTCAGCCAATGCCTTGCTACCCCACAAGGGTCCACTCACCCCTGGTAGCTGCCTAGACTTCCCCAACATCACTGCCATCAGCCCCCCCTCCCCTCCAGTGCCCACTGTCCTGCTACAACAGGTAACCCTATTCGCTTGCCAATTCTGACAGCCCCGTCCTGCGACCCAACCTGCCCCTCCAGCTGCGGAGTCCACCTCCCGCGAAACCCACCCTGCTGTCATGACTTCTCCGGCCCTCTTGTAAGAGGCTGTCTGCTGGGGGCTTGGAGCCGGCCAGAGCCTACAGCCGGTCCTAAGGGAAAGCACTGCCTTGAATCTCCTGCTCCTCTGGGAGAGGGGAGCAGATGGCTGCAGCATGTCGATGTAGGGGACGACAGCTGTTGCATGGGGCTGAAGGGCTGCTGTGTTCCACCCCAGAGCTGGCCACCCACCTCCCATTAAATGATCCCTCGGATCACAGCCTGTCAAGTGCTGTGTGAACCCAAAGAGGCTCTAGACCTTCTCCTGATTATTCCTGTAGGTGCCTGAAATTGGGACACTGCTGTGCTAGGCGCTGAACTGACACTGAGTGAGAGAAACAGACGCTCAAAGCTATTTAGGCAACAACTCCCATTGTCAACCCATGGGAGTCAGGGGCCTAAATAGCTTCGAGGCTCTGGGTCTGAATGATTTGGCCAAGGTAATACAAATGCGTCTTATGTCTAGTGCAACTGGGAATTGAACCTGGATTATTATTTTATGTATTTGTAGCACCAGGACCCCACGGCTGTAGACGCTGTACAGACACAGAACAAAGAGACTTCCCTGCACCAGAGAGCGTACGATTTAAATCTCTAATCCACAGAAGATCTCCTGAGTTCCAGCCCCACGCCTTATCCACAAAGCCGACTGGAGACTTCCTTCTCTTGCCCTCTCTGGGCTGCTTTTTGGGGCCATTGCCTCCCTTCTCTCCTCCTCTTCTCTTCCCCCCCCCCAGCCATTTTCCCCAAGCAGAGGCCACGTGCCCCATTTTGTTTAGCCGCATCTGTTTCCCATCAATGGCTGATGGAGAACAGGACAGACTCAAGATGCAGGAGTCCAATATAAACACCAGCTTACGATGCTATTTGCCGACGCTCGCCCCCCAGCCTTCGTGCCTTGGAATCTGGTTTCAGCGGCACCCTGCAGAACTGATCCCTCTGTGTAAACTAAGCTCCCCCTGTGTATCTCAAGCTGTCTCCCCGTTGCCCCCCAGCACCTCAAAGACTCCTAAACTCAGAGACTTTAAGGCCAAAAGGGTCCATCATGGTCATATATCTACTCTGTCCTCTTGCATGGCGTCGCTGGCCACACAACCTCGCGCCCACACACTGCTGTAACAGACCCCTCACCTCGGGCTGAGTTACTGAAGTCCTCAAAACCCCAACTGAAAGACTTTGCTGGGAGACAAGCTGGAGCAGCAGCAGGTTGGGGGCGTGGGGCTAGTTTCAGGAGGCTGCGATGCTGTCTTGGGGCTGGCCCAACTTGCAGGCCCTGCTGGGCAGAGGAGCCTGCCCGCTCCCCACTGAGACTCCCTGCTCTTGCTGCCCCCAGGAACCCCTGTGGGCTGAGGGAGAAGAGCCCTGGAGCCCCCCACCGTCCCAGGACCCTTCGCCCTCCTGCCATGGTTACCAGGCAGGAGCCCGGTGCTGAAAGACGTCTGATGTTATTTTTAACCCTGGGACGAGGAGTTCAATTCAAGTCCTGTAAAGCTGCCATTGCTGTCTCTTTTCCTGCCTCCTTTACAATCATTCCTTTTGCTCTGGCCTGCCAGGGCCTTGACCTCCTTCCTGGTCCTTGGATCCTCCCCCTCTTCAGAGGAGAAGGTGTCAGAGAGATTAACCCTAATCCTCTGCCGAGCCTCTTCCCCCTCATTTTTAAAGCGATCCATCCCGGTATTAATCTTTAATTATCTGGGCGATCTCCTGAGGACGTTCGCGGGAGACGGCAATTATCCTGCTGAATGACAGATTGAAGTTGCCATCAGAGCCGCCCTGCTCCCAGAGTCTTGGTTAAACCTGCCCTTTGCTAGCTGCCTGTCGAATGCTGCTACTTCTAGGACCCCCGTCTTTGTAGCACCTCATGATCTTTAATGCATTTTTCCTCCCACGACCTGAGAGGCAAGCCAGTGGTGTTACCTCCATTGTACAGAGGGGGGACTAAAGGCCCGGAGCTGCAAAAGAAGTTAGGTGCCTAACTCCCATGGGAGCGGAGCACCTAAACACTTTTGAGTACCTGCGCCTAAGTGACTTGCCCAAGGCCAGACAGGGAGTCTGTGGCAGAGCAGGGATCTGACTCCAGCTTCATTCAAAATGAGCAGTTGGGGGGGCTGTGGTCTTTGCACCTTTCTTCCAAGCGCAGTGCCTGGCTAAATGAGTAAGGAGACTTGGGGGTCATGGTGTGTTCATGGGGCTGAGAACTGGGAAGCACTGAACTAAGGTAGAAGAGAAAGAAGCCAGATCTCTGTGGTATGAAACATCCCATCCAACCCAATGGAGCTAGAACAGACATTATTAGCTGGCTGCAGGAATTTCTGCATAAGGTTCTCTGGCATGTATTAGGTTCTCTGGCATGGGAGATGGCCGGACTAGCTCATTCATAATGGTCCCTCCTGGCCGTAACCTCTATGAAAAATGGCAAAGAAGTGGGTCTGAGGAAGAAGGATATTTATCTGTTTAGATCTTTACACAGTATCAACTACTTACGGGGGCCCCATTGCCATATTAGCTAGTCACCTCCTCATCTTTAGTGGGCTGATCCTCACATCACCCCTGTGAGGCAGTGCAAGACTACCATCCCCTTTGTACAGGTGAAGAATAGAGGCTACGTTTTGGCTCCAACCCAGGTCTCCCCAGTCTCATGTCCTGACCGCTTGGCCACCCTGCCTCTCTAGCATGCAGCTGCCCTGGCAATCTTTTAAAAAATATGCTAAACAAACACTGACAGACCTGCCCGTTCCTCCCACGCAGGTCAACACAAATACCGTATAAATCAGCTGAGCCCAGAGTTCCACGCCACGGCCACCTGCCCCACCAAACGCTCATCTCCTCACCAGCCAGGAGAAAAGACTGAAGACTGAGCAACTGAGGCCAGGGAGGAAAGGGGGGGGATCTAGCATCCCAACGGAGAGCACCTCGCCGACCCCCTCCCTCAGGCGACCGAGTCGGCGACACCTCGGGACGACCAGCGGCCAATCGAGCTGATGGCCTCAGTGATCCATGTTCGTCTGTCACCAGGAGAGCATCTACCAGAGATGCCTCTGTCAATAACCAAGGCCAAGAGCGTCGTCCGACCCCAGTCCTTTGCCATTCGCTCAGCTGAGCGCAGCCAACTCTATACATGGCAACAGCGGGCCAGGCTGTCCCCATCGAGCCATGAGTTCTGGGTAGCTGTGTGCCACCGTGGGGGGACAGAGCGTCTCCCCTGTTGGTCCCTGGAAGACGCCTCCATCTTCCGTGTTCTCCACCATGGCGCATTCTCTGCTCCGTGGCTGAGAGCACCCCCCAAACACACACCCTGGCCTCGCACGGCCTTCCTCTGCTCCACACTCTCATGCTTGCGGACCCCCCTCTCTGGCGGTCACAGCCTGCTCCAGAAGCTCTGAGCGGCAGATCATCTGCTTTCCTCTGACCCTTTAACCCCCCAAGGAGTGTGCATGGGGGTGGGCGTGTGGGGGGAGCGTTCTTCTTACCCTCCTAAATCTGTTGATCTGAGCTTTCACACGAGAGAGCAGCTGGTGCACACCCTGGGCAAGAGAGGTTTGGACATTTCCATCCTAGTAGCATCTCTCTCTGCCCCCTCCCTTTCTTGTTTGTCCTGCGGCCCCCAATGTCACGGTCGTAACTGAACACAGACCGGAGATCAGAGCTCCCCAATCTATTTTATTCAGGCCCTGACCACCCCATGACCCACCAATAGCTCAGCACAAAGATCTGTGCTCTCCCCCCAGCCCACCTCCCGTGCCTTTCTGAACACACCAAGGCAGCGCGGTTCCCGGTCAGACGCCGGAGTCCACAGCTCCCATTAACCTGGGTTAATTCCTCACATTATTCTGAATTATTGATGGGCACCATTAGAACGGGGAGCTGGACAGGAAAAGCATATTGGCTGAGTGGGCACATTTTCCCCAGCAGAAGGGTATGCGAGCGGAGCAATTACAGCTGAGAATCAAACCGGCCCCCATGTAATGATGGATGCTGAGGAGATGGATAAATAAATCATGAGACAGCAATCAGGAGAGGCTGGCGGTGGGGGAGAGGAAAAAAGCCACCATTTGGGCTAATGCAGGATTCGGGAGTTGAACTTCAACGTGAAAAGAGTCCTGGTCTCCCCCCCCAGCAGCCAAAGACGCTTTCTTCTCCCTCACTCCACCTGCACAGGCTGAGTTCTGCAAGGATGGTTTTTTGCGCCTTGCTGTTATCGAATCCGCTGCAATTAAATGAGGCAGGCGAACGGAGAGCAAACCAAAGGCAATGCTTCTTCAGGCAGCACAGAGCGAACGGGTGGAATCTGAGCCTGTGGGCGATCACTAGGCCAAAGGGTGTGACCGGATTAGTAGAGGGCGCCATCATTTAATGACCAGCAACTGCACCACAGCTCTGGATGCTGTGATCAAGGGGCAGCAGATGCCATGCCCCGGGGGCGTAAGCCGATCCCCTACAGAGGCCCGGAAGGAATGTCTCATCCGCCCCACGCCATGGACAATCATTCACAAGGGACGGGGGTGAAGGATAGCTGTTTTCTCAGCCCCTTTCTGAAGCACCAAATAGTAGCTGCTGCCAGGGGCAGGATTGGATGGGTCAGTGGTCTGAACCAGTGTGCTGCTACAATCTCCTGCTAAGGCAAATCCTGTGGGGGTGGTCCTGCAGCCCCTAGGAGCTCCCATTAAAGCCCAAATTCTCACATGCGAAGCAGTGCCTCCTTGAAGTCTAGAAGCAGGCATGGGAGCGGCGAGGGGCGTGCAGGGGCATTAGTGACAGCACAATCAAGGCGGAGGACTGCTTGCAATCAGACATGGAACAAGGCTGTTCACCGCAGCCCAGCTAATCACAATACGGGATTGGTCCCTACTGGATATTTTCAAGTGTTGTCTCCTGTGGAATTTTAAACGTCCCAAACCCTGGAGAGACCATCCCACAGTTTGACAGACTTCGCAGCAGCTCATTCTGCCTGCCGTCTTCCCTTTGCTGCTAACTACACCCACTTGGTCACACCCGGAGCGGGTGTAGGAATTTAAATTTCACTCCCTAGCTCTTCCCTGCCCCTGGGGCAGGAGATGCTCCGTGCCCCTGAAGATTATTGTGGGGGAAGCCCATGATTCTGCTTGCGCATGCCCCTGGGTCACACTCATTCTTTGCCTGTTCTACACTTGTTCCACTTCTGGTGTGCAGGTGCCCCAGGGGGTTGGTGACAGGAATGCTTTCACCAGCAGCATCTCTTGGCCACATCTGCTCCCCTGAGGACCGAGAGCCCACAGAGAGAGAACGGCTGACCCAACTGCCACACCTGGCTCTGAGACAGACTGCTGGCAGCGTCCAACTATATTTTCCAGTTGCATATTTTATTGGGGTTTTGTAACTAGTTACCTCCCATGTTTGCCATGTCACCCAATTCTACACCCCTCTCTCCTTGTCTGTTAGTCAAGTTATAGCTTTTCTCATCGTGTTTTTTCTTTATGATTTCTATTAAAGTAGCCCTCTTGTGCTAAGCGCTGGACCAACACCTAGTAAGAGACAATCCATGCCTTGAAGATTTTACTGTCTAAATAGACAAGTCAAACAAAGGGTGGGTAAACTGAGGCACAGACAGGAGACGTGACTTCCAGCCGGTCAGAGCCAGACTAGAACCCAGAGCTTTTGTGCTCTAGCCCGCCTACCCTATTCGCTAGATCACGCAGTCTCTCTACCCCGAGCCACTCCTACCTCCTGATTATTTTATGCCCCTTGGGGTAGGGAAAGGGGACACCTCAAGAGCCAGCTGATGAGGGTTTTGTTGCGTAGCTCAGCTCCCCAATGTGATAAAGCATAGACCAGACCCAAACTTTAATCCTGATCCTAGAAGTAGGAGCATGCAGGGTGGACATACAGACTCCAGCCTGGGACTAAAGATGTACAAAGACATGTCAAGGTCAGCTGGATGCATAAAACAGAAACACATGTATTTATACACACAGCCGCCCACCTGCAGATTAACAGACAAAAGCAGCCCCCGCCCAGTAGCTCTCATGTCGTGCCCAAGTGTCAGTCCTGCTCTCTTAATACCCTGCCTCTCGCACACATTCTTGGAGGGAATCACACGATGAGCACTGGACCGGCTCCATCCCATGAGGGTTGGAGGAGAACATTCCCAGCCCAGCTGGAAGGATGAGGGGTTTGCAGAAAATTGACACGTCTCCACGCTGAGCCACTCCAGGACTGGGAGACTGGAAACGACCCGAAATCCGGGGTGGAGAATGAGCATGTGTCTGTGATGATTAATACTGACATCTGTGAAAGAGTGTGAGCCTGGCATCCAGCACGCCACATGCACAAAGCCGCTGCTGCATGCAATAGCCACCAAGATGCACGACCCATATACAGCTACAGTCCACAGAGACAGCATGCAAAGACTTGCACATGGAGCCACCCCCAGCCGGGGTTAACCCATAGCTTCATAGCACAGACTTGAGCTAACGGACCAACTCCACTCACTAGCAGCAGTAGCAGGCTGTTATCCTCAATAGACCAGTCACGAAAGGGGAATACAATGCACACCTGTGCAAGCACAGTGCCAGAGTTGTGATGCACACCTCAACCCACACAAACAAGTGTGATCCAAAGACACGTGCACTCCAATTCACACCCACTCAACATCTACTGGATACACATTCCTTTTACTGCTGGCGTGGGAATTATTTTATCTTCTGCCACATCTACATTTACTTCTGGAATGAAGAGCTGGCATGTGTCCCTGGGGCCTGATTCACCCAGTATTTGCCCTGTGTGATCCTCAAGGTGCATCACTCTGGAATTCCTGCTAAGGGAGTCACCCATGAGGCACCCAAAGAGAACGCTGCAGAAAGTTATTAGCATATTCTCACGGCAAGGCCTTGGCTGGCTTTGCTCCCTTGTAGAAGCTAATTCGCACAGCGCTAGCCCCCATCTCCTCCAAGGTCAGACAGTGGGGCTGATATCCAATATCCCGAGTCCTCATTGCCATTCACTCCGAGATTAAGTGGCATTCATTGATTTTGCAGCAAGGTTGGTATTTTTAGCCGGTGCTATGCAGAGCTACACTCTCATGGAGCTCTTCCCTCTAACAAGTCAGATCACCTGCTGCCTAGGGCCCGCCCCCATTCAGCACCCTCTTCTCCCCATCTGTGGCAAAGATTGTCTTCAGGAGACACTCTTCTCCCCAAGAATCTCTCCTCTGCCGGGCAGCCTGTTCCCCAGGGATGTCTCCTCCCCTCCACCGTATTTTCAATTTTGCCCTGGGGCAAAATAACAATAATTACGCAACAAACCATCCTACATCCCCTCACCACAACATTTTGGATTGTGCCAATATTGCTGCAAACAGTTGGAAATAACAGCATTTCAGCACTTTCTGGTGGCCTGCTACAGCACCTATTTGAAGGGCAAACCACCCTGGGCAGGGGCGTTTGATTTTTTCTGCAAAGCACCATGCCCGGCCATGGCACTACATAAATAATAATGCAATCATTTCGTCACTATCCAGATCACTAGCACCTGTATTCTACTGGTGTCTGTGAAGCTTCTGACTGTGACAGAATGCCTTCATCCATCCACAATAAAATAGCCAGTTGCCTTGTCCTTCTGAGGCTACCTTGTTCTCATCCCCTGTTAAACTGTCAATCTAATTCTGCTCTCTTATTATACTGTAGAAGACAAAGGGGGCTCACTGGAAAATGTCCCATTGGGCAGACCAGACAGCTAAACAAGACAGAGAATTTCCCAAAAGTCAGAGAGAAACAAGCACTGGGCAACTGCCATCTGCCTATGCCACCACAGGGGATGGGGCAGAGTGTGTCTGGAGAGGAACAGAGACTCCAAGGAAGCAGGGAGTGAAATAAATGGCCTGTAAAAGAAAACGCAAAGGGCATTCAAAGGAGACCTCAGTGGGAGAAAGCCCAAAAAAACCCTTCGCATTTGGATGCGCAAGTTAGTTCGCACATACAGACTGGCAGCTGGATGAGCAGAGCCTGAGGCAGTACAAACAGACTTCAGTCCGTGTTTTTGGAGTGTATGTTATACTTGTCATATCCCACCTGCTGCGGGGGGAATGGGTGTAAATTATATAAAAAGGGAGACCAGATGCTATGGTAATGGACACATCAGACCTTGCAAGTGACAGCAATTGGCTTTTTCTGGAGCAAGCAGGTACCTGAGTGAGGACTGTACAAAAAATTAGTAATGAACTCAGGATATGGTCCATTAATAATAAATCCAGGGTTTGGACAGAGAAAGAAAGACACTTTTTTCATAGGTGCATCCTGTATTGTGTTCATGCGAAGACAATACACACCCAATGATCCAAAGAGCTTTTCAACCCAGCCGTCTCTCCCCTCTACTGGAATGTGTCCCCCCAGCCTTATCCCTTGTGCAATAGGCAGCAGATTTCTACCCAGCCCCAAAGTTCATTGCAGGGGTGAAAGAGAGGACCAGGTACTTACTGTCCAGGCACGGCTCACAGACTGTTTGATTCGCTCCACAGGGCTGTGCTACCCCTTCTCCCAAGTTGCAGGCTCTGCAACACTCCCCGCTGATGGTGTACATCTCGGTGAAACATTTTTCCTTTGCGGCCCATGCCGGACCCTGCCACGGGAGGGAAACAGAATGATCGGGTCAGTCTTTCTGCTGGATTCTCCCCCTGCCATGGGTGACTGAATAGATAACTAAATAAATCCAGTCCTACCAGCAGGTGGGGTGTCCGGATTGATCAAGCGCCCTAGCCTGAAATGCTGGAAACAGCATTGGAAACATCTGGGCTTAAGATGAGCTCACCTACCATTATTAACATCAAAGCCTTGGGAGAAGAAAGGGACTAAAGCGAATCCCCCCACTCCACCTCCACAAATGCATTCCCCAATAAAGACTCCAAAAGCATTAGTGATAAAGTGAGATCAGCTAGTAGAGCAACCAGGTGGTTGGATTTAGGCTTCAGCCAGCACAGCCCATAGGGAGGCTTGGGTTCTTGGGTGCTTATTGTTCTTTATTTGCACTCATATAGAGCCTTGCATCAAAGGATCTCAAAACACTTTGCAATCATTAACCACCTAGCCCTCCTACCATCCCTGTGAAGTTTAAAGGTTAAAGAGACGCTCAGAGACTTGCTCAAGGTCATGATGCAGCAAGCCAGTGGGAGAGCTGGGAAGTGAACTCAGGAGATAGGAGTTCCCATCCATGGCTTTAAACACTGCCATCCCAAACATTTGCCTAGTGCACTGTCCTCCAGGACTTGACATCAGAGGACTGATAGTGGAAACACACGCTTTGAAGTGCTTAGTAATTCTGGTGGTGAGGGATTCGACTACCTCATTGCCTAATGGAAAGCAACAATATTTGCTTATAAATAAATCCTGTCATCACCTATGGAAGCAATAACACGCCGCAAGTTGTGCGGTTAGAACAGAGCTGCATGTGAATCAAGGGGGTTTGGTAAACTACGAGTGAGGCCAATCCTCCTGAGACATGGGAGGCAGGGTGCTTGAACTCCACAAAATGCTTCTTGGGGGTGAAACAGCCGCCCTTGTTTTATAGCAATGCAGCAGCTGCTTCCCTGGAAAAGGCAGTTAGTGGCAGAGTCTAGGCAAAGGGTAAGTTTGGCAAAGGCTATTATTTTTCCCCACCACAATGCTTTTTGGGGGAAGGCTCCAATAGGTTTTTAAGAGCCGTGGTAACAAAAAGAAGGGAAGTGGTGGAGTTGGATGGCTCAGGCATGGTAATGAGATTCAGAAGCATCCACCTCTTGGCTTCCAGACCTGGGAGTTAGGTGCCCCAAATATCATTGAGGATCTGGGCCCCAGTGCAAATCTGCCCTAGGTAGAGGCCAAAAGTCACAACTATCTCGTGGCTGTTTGGCATTCTGCATGAAACGAGCACACACCAACCACCACTGGTGCTCACAGGTGGCCTTGGCAACAGACCCAGCAGAGAAGCCCAGGAATACATGAGAAGGAGAAACCGAAACACCTGTCTTCTTATCCCACGGCATGAACCCACAGGGCCATTGATAACACAGCTGGACTTGAAAAATCTTCTTGGCTAGGGCTAAATGAAAAACAGTCCCTGGGGGGGAGTGGGATATTTTTGTAAAGGGACCCCTCTGTGCAACAAAAATAAATCTGCTCACAACGCTGTAGGCTGGGAACTTGCCAGTTTATTCAATTGCGTCACAACAGAATGGAGGGTCAGAGGGGAAACTCCTGTTGACTAAAACAGGATGTAAGGGAGAGGTGGAACATGCCTCCAACTCACACTTCTCCAGTTAACCCCCTGATAATCACTTTACTAGAGGCATAATCTCTACACAATTTAAGATTTGATTTTTTTTTTTAAATAATTGCATTTCAAGCCTTTAGGTTTCTGAAGAAAGCCTCCCAAACGTGAATGAATACAGCACTCTCTTCTTGAGTCTGCAAACAGAGAGCTTGCCTGCTGCTCACAGCTTCTTTAAACAGCAGCAGAGTGAAACCTACAAGATGGGTCAGTTTCAGGGTCTCTGGGAGCAAGAATCATGTCAGTTTTAGGCTGCTGCTCTGGGCAGCAGCACAAGAAAGCGTTGGCGTTATTTATGAAGAAGGATCCAAAGTATGGCATTGGGGGAGGGCAGCAGAAATCTGATCTCACCAGCAACAACATGTAACTTGGGGGAGGAATAGCTAAGGGCAGCTGGGGGAGAGAAAAAGTTCTTCCTTCCTTCCTGCAAACATAGAGAATTCACATTTATCTGCCGCCATTTATTTACCCTTCCCAGCAACTGGGAGAGGTGCTCCTTGATTCTCACCATCACACTCCCTCTTAACTTCCATAGGTAGCCTTCATCCAGCATCTTTTTGTATCAGCCGCTATCTAGTAGGTTTACTCCTCTGGCTAGTAGGTGTCTGGTAGTTATCAAGCCCATCAGGACACAGCAAGGCAGCACCTCTCCTGCACCTTTCATGAGCAGTACAATTCATACCAGAAATGGGGGGGGGAAACAAACAAAAACCCTCCAACAAACCCAGTGATGAAAAAAAAAAGAGACAGGAAAGGAGAGACTCTTTCCCAACAATTTCTCTTGCCCACATGCACCAAGGGCTTTGCAAGTCAGCTCCGCTCCCCGCACAGCTGCAACCTCCCTCAGCCAATTAGCTGCCTCCTTTGGCAATGTCCACTTGATAAACTCTGCTCTGTCTATTACAGATGCTGGCGTTAGACAATGGAGCGCCAATTACAGGCATTTGAATGACAAAGGGCTCCAATTACCCAGCGCTTGAGAGCATGTGTGCTCCTGGCTGGCGCTGCATTTTGCAGCACAATTCATCAGCCCTCAGCTGCATGGTTAACTAGCGAGGGCCTGGGCTGAGCATCTCCCAGTCCAACTACACTGCAAGAAAAGGCCTATGGCACCAAGTCGCAGAGGCTGGATCAAGTGACTCCAGCAAGAGGCTAAAAACAGCAGTGTAGACCTTGCTTTTGCTGAAGCGTGGGCTCTGAATCCCATTGAAGGGGGAGGCTCAGAGCCTGAACGTGTACACTGCTGTTTTAATCCCGCAGCCCAAGTCCCATGACCCTAGGTGACCGGAGAGCAAGTGTAAAAAATCAGGATGGGAGTAGGGGGTAATAGGTGCCTATATAAGACAAAGCACCAAATATCAGGCCTGTCCCTATAAAACCAGGACATCTGGTCATCCTAATTGACCCAGGCTCTGAAACTCGGGGCTGTTGGTTTTTCTTTGCCGTGTAGACATGCCCTCTGTAAACGCTGCATCACACCGGTGACCCAAGAGATGGGGCTTTATGCTCCAGCTGGCCCATCCAACAGGTAATGGCTAAGAAAGGGTCCATGGCAAGCAGAATAAGAGTGGACGGTTATTTTAGGGCAGCGGTGGTTCTCAACCTTTTTGGAGTCAAGACTCATTTGGAAATGTTTTTGGCCCGTCACACCCCGGTAAATAGTTGGGGGGTGGAGGCTCCGGGTGGGGGAGGGGGAGTTCAGTCGGGTTTGGCCCCACCCTCCTGACTGGGCCAAAGTGGTGTGAGTGGAGTTGTGAGCCAGTTCATGAGGTAGCAGGGCCACTCACTCAAATTTGGCCCCCCTGGGCTCCTGGCATCACGCTGGCTGGGCCAAATCTAAGCAGTGCTGGGACTCCAGAAGCTGCAGTGCCTGGAGCAAGGAGGTGATCCCAGCCAGCCCCGTGGGACCAGGAGCCGCAGGAGCCAGCATGCCACCCTTTGAAACATTCTGGCCACCCACGGGTTGACAACCCCTGTTTTAGGGCACCTCTGCGTAGGCGAGGTTGAGCCTGGAGAAGCTGGGATGTCACCCCCCAGAGCCAGCAGTCCTGCACCACTCTACAGTGTCCCCGGCTGGGAGAAGATCAGAATGAAAGTAGGGCTAGCTGGAAAACAAGAATTTCAGTTGATGAAAAATGTGGAAGTTTCAAAACCGGTTTTCGTTCTGCATTGGAATGAAACTGAGACCTTTCAAAACTGTTCACAAAACATATAAGAGAAAGAGATAAGCCAAGGGCTCTGTGAGAGACCCAGGTTCAAGGCCCTCTTCTGCCTGATTCCACCAGCTTTCGAGGCAGCCTCCCTCTGCCTGATTTAGGGCAGGCATTTAAACCTGGGTCACCTACATCCCTACTGGGTGCCCTAACCACAGGGCTATCACAGGGTAAGAGACTTGTTCTTGTTTTGCTGAGAAATTCCATGCTGACCCCAGGAATCTTCCCAGTGAAAGCTTCATCCAAACCAGTATGTTTCCACCAAAGAGTTTGTTTCGCCAAATGGGTCTTTTCCAAGGCAGCCGGGGGAGGAAGCGGGGGGGGGGGGAGAGAGATGATGTGGAAAAACTCCCAACCAGCTCTGGATGAAATTGCTTCAAGTGCCCCCACCCTTGCTGAGAGGGGCAAGGACTGCAGCAGTTGGGTCCACATTCAATCACTTGTCCTGCATCATTTCCCACAGCAACGCCTCTTGCCCAGTGCTGGGGCTGAAACTAACTCGCCAGCTGCCCACGGCCTGTATTTATACATTTCTTACTATGAATAGTTCTGGGGAAGAATGGGACCAAAGCAGCTGTGCTTTCAGCCTCCGTCTGCTCAGGCAGGCTGGGAGTAAAGTAGATGAGTACCAAGAGCCTGTGTGCTTACCCCATGGTCCCCATCCCACCCTCTGCCACGGCTCCTAGAGGCTGGAAGAGGAATATGTAGGCGTCCCTACAGCCAGGAGTCCTGCAGTTCCTCCTACTGGGGGACGGCAGCTGTGCCTTATGGGCTAATCTGGCAGCACTGTTTGTCATGGAGGGGGACAGAGACTGACAGCCAGCACTCTCCATTCCCACTATTTCTTGCTGAGAAAGGTAAGAAGAAATGATCAATGACCCCTGCGTCCTGGCAAAACCTCCCCTCAGTGTTACTAAAGGGTGTGGAAAATATACTTTCCAGTCCCAGGTTCTAGACCCCCCCGCCATTCCTCCTTCTGCCTGCATTTCACGTTCTGCTTTGGGTCTGAGCACTGAAACGCCTATAAAGAGGAACACCCTTAGAGGAGGGCACATGGTCTCGATCAGTCCAGCAAAATGTGCATGTTATTAACACAACTCCTGTTGACAAAGCCACAGGTATTAACCCCATAAAGCATTTAGACAGCTGGAACAAAACGGGGAGGGTGACCCCCTGGTGTGCTTTTAATTGCTTTTTAAGTTGTGATGGTGTTTTGTTTTGTTTTGAAAGGAAGAGGACGGTTGATCATATCTCCAGACGTTGGAGATGGATTTATACGTAGGATCTGACAGCAGGGCACGTTATCTTTAAGTCTCCAGCATGAAAAAGATTCTATCCTGAACAGGAGATCGGGGGCAGACTTAAAGCTGGAAATGGGCGCACATTAAAATCCTGGATCTATAACACCCCCCCCGATCTTGTCAATTGGATTCACATTCCATAGCTAGCCTCACTGCTTACCGAAGCAACCCCCCCAAAGTCTGGGGAAGTTTGAAATCTCCCTTTGAATTCTACAGCCTGAGACATTCACAAGTCACAGCACCACATGGGCAGTTTCTCTTTCCATCCTGATACTTGAGAACGTGGCTTTCCATCCTAAGTAAGAGGTTCACATGCAGTGCAGGTCAATGACGACAGAAAGTTATCGCCATCAGTTTGGTGAGCTGCGTGAAATGAGCTGGTAGATTTCTCTCTCCCCTCTGACTGGGGCAGGTGTTCTCATCACAGTTCCCGAGTGCCTGTCCCACTTCAGCAGAGAATCAAGGGTGCAAATGAACTGCCCTCTAAGCCCTAGAGGTGATCCCTCGGGGTCACAGTTGAGCCGAGAGCGTTGGAGTGCCCCGACTGTATCGTCTCTGTAGAACAAGCTGGGGACTGTCCAGGAGGCGCTTTTCACCAGCACTAAATGGCTTTAAGTAAATGATAGGACAAGAGACAAGGAGGTTTTCCTTCTAGCCCTGTTCGAGAGTCGTGTTTTTGACAGTGGCTGGCACTGGATGCTTCAGAGGAAGATATAAATAATCTGCCCCCCACATAGGAATCACCCTAGTCTTTGATGGCTAGAGATTGGCTCGAACCCTGAAGCAAATCCCTTCCAAAATGTGCCAGCAGTAATTACCATAACTCTGGATATTCCTGATATCCATGGAAATATCCACTCCCAACCAGGCCGTGGATCTGCTTGGGGCTAGCAATTCCTCTGTCCCTATGGATATATAACATACATCTGTCTAGGAGTTTTTCTTCTGCTCTGTCACTGCCTTTGACTTGTGAATATTTCATTGGCCTTTCCCAGTCTACACTGCGTGAAGCTTTTCACTGTTGTCCCTTATCATATTTTAATTGCTGGTGCCCCACCCACCCAACCCCAGGGGAGGGAGGGGGGCTTTATCAATCAAAGCAGTATTTCTAGATGATCCTATAGCTCCTGCGCGGGGGGTTGCCCAGATCCGATGGGGGCAGAGGTTTCTTTTTGCCAACCGAGCTACAGCACAACAAAAGTCACCAGCCCTGCCCGCCAGCCAGGGAGTCCCCGACTAGAGAGAAACCTCCTTGTCCTCTGCTAGCCCCTTGGGCTGTGTGTGAAGGTCACAGGGCTCTGGGTGCACGGGCTGGGCTAAGGGTGGGGTTAGCTGAACTGAACGAGCTGCGGAGAGATGCCTGCCAGCCAATGCCTTCTCCGGGCTGGTGATTCCTCTCTCTCAGCTGTGGGGGGGCCCCACAGTGGGGATATTGGAAGCGGCAGTGCACCCAGACTCCTGTGGGTGGGGTGGGGTGGGGTGGGCGGGGGGGGAGCGAGACTTTGCCCTGGCTCCAGCCCTGAGAATGGGGTAGCAGCAGGGGAGGGGGAAGAAAAGAGGTAGCTGGGTGTCTGGAAAGGGGCACGGGGGTGGCGTGGGGGAAAGGGGCACGGGGGTGGCGTGGGGGAAAGGGGCGGTTTGGGGGGTGGCTGAGGTGTGGGGCATAGGGGGAAGAAAAGAGATGGCCGGGTGTCTGGAAAGGGGCATGGGGGCGGTGTGGGGGGGAAGGGGCTGCCGGGGGGGAAGGGGCAGTTTGGGGGGTGGCCAGGTTGGAAGAAGGGTGCGGGGGGGGGCTCAGGGGGTACCAGGGGATGGGGATGGGGATGGGGAAGGGGTCCCAGGGGAGGGGTGAGGTTGGGGGTGCCAGAGGTGGGGTACCGGGGGGTGGCTGAGATGTGGGGTACCGGGGGTGGGTTAGAAGAAGGGTCCGGGGGGGTCACAGGGGAAGGGGTGCGGGGGGGCGGGCGGGCGAGTCACCGGGGCCAGTTTCGCCGCCCGCGCCGAGTTGCAGCCGCCCCGGGGCCGGCGCAAGTCCCCGGCCAGACCCGCCCGGCCCCGGGGGGCTCCCGCTGCGCCCCTTTGCCCCGCTCTGCGCCCGCCGCTCCTGCTCCCCCCTGCGCGGGGCGCCCCTCTCCCGGTCCCCTCCGCCCGCTTGTCTCCATCCCTCCGCCCGCGCCCATCACCGCAGCCCCTGCCCCTCCGGGGCGCTCCGCCCGCGCGGTTCCCACGGGGCCCCGGCTCCCAGCCCGGGCAGGGTCCCTTACCGCTGGGAGCAGCAGCAGCAGCAGCAGCAGCAGATAACGCAGCCTTTTCTCCATGGTCTCCCCCGGGCGTGGGTGGGGGCGCCAAGGCAGAGCTGGGGGAAGGCTGCCCCTCGCCAGCCCCTCACATTCCCCGCCTGGGCTCAGGTTGGAGACAGCAGGCAGCCGGGCGGGCCGTGGGACAGCACCTGCCTCTGGGGCTGAGCTTGGCTCAGCCCTGTTTTATTAAAACGATCAATGCTGCCCTCCCACTGGCTGGGTGGCTTTTCAAAAATCCAAGTCACTGCAGCCCCTCCTCCCTATGCGCCCCCCCTTGTTCTCCACCCCCAGGAATATTGTAGCAAACACACTCACACACAAGGTGGTATCTGCTTGCCCAGCCAGAGACTCTTTTTGGAAAGGAGCCTTGAAGCCAATTAGCTCGGAAATACACAAAATGCAAAGAGCCAGGATTTAAACTTCCACTTCTCTTCCCCTTCGCCAGCTGCCATTCATCTCCTCTCCCTGGAAAAGCTGAATGAGACGCAGTTAAGTGACTGGATTTCTGCACCCAGCGCCCATCAACTGGTTGCACTAGTTTCACGGGTGTCCTGGATTATCTATCTATGCCATACACCCCCTCCCACAAATCTATGGACCTCTCCACCTGTCACATCCCAGTCCAGCATCCGTCCATCCCTCCATCTAGCTATCCATTTTGACTCCTGCCTTTCTGACTGGTTTATTCTTTATTTGTATTACAGTAGCACCAAAAAGCCTCCATCTGCTTAATGGCCATGGAACCTAAGGCAGCCCAAGGGGGAAGAACCCATAGTCCCCTTTCACCCTCCCATCCCAGTTGTTCTTTTAAGTCAGAGTTAGCTGGCATGGCGAGGGCTGTCCAGATGGGAATGAATACTGCCCCGGTACAAGGGCATTCTGCAAGAATGGCCCCAAAGACATCAGAGTCCTTTCTTTAAAAGGTAATCTCATGGTATGCTATGAGAATGGTCCAAAACATGTGGGCTAGACCCTCATTTCCAGCTGAGAAGTGCTCAGTACAGTTTGGGGGGCGGGGGAGCAAGGAGGTGTCTTTTTCACCCTCCTGAACCTAGGGCAGCTGCGGGCAGCTAGGGTGTGCAGCATAATTCAGAGCAGCTTGAAGGTTGCTCTAAATGATCCCAGCTGCTATCAGTCCCCAGGGGCCGATACATCAGTCAGCATGCGAGGAAGCCTCATTCACATTCCTTTTCCCTCCAGCCTACGCCCCTACGTCGGGATGTATAGAGGAGAAGCTACACAGGCCCTAGGCCCCCAGAGAATTCCTCTACACTGGGGCAATCCTCCCATGGCCAGGGATGCTGGCATTAGAGTCGCTGCGCCCGAGGTCTTTGGTGGAGTGGCCATTTTTGCAAGGGAGAATGGGAAGAATCCTTGGTCTTACATGGTTTCTGGAGAGATCACTGCACTAATTAATCATTGTGACTAGGCTGTTTGGGGCCATTACTGGATAACGCTGTAGCGTCATGGCTATTAAGGTAAAGAATTCCTCTTGTCCCTCACTGCAAGTGAGGAAGGACGGTCTTGGGGCTCAAACTGCTCTGGGACTCAGGAAATCTGGGCTCGTTTCTAAGGCCCTGCGGCAGACTCCCTGTGTCACCATGAGCAAGTCACTTAATAAGAAAATTGCCCTCCTGCCTCAGTTTCCCCATCTGTAAAGCAAGAGTAATATACTACTCCCTGTGTCTATTTAGACTATAAGCTGTTTGGAGCACCGGCTATCTGCTGCTATGGGTTTGTACTGCACCGAGTACAAAGGTGCCTTGGTCTCAACTGAGGTCAGAAAGAAAGAAGAGGTGATTTGATTCCTTGATTCATAACAAGTTCCCCTGCCTTTGCCCAGACCTGGTTTCTGCAGTCTTGTGCTGCCTGGGTGCTATTCTCTTCTGCCTCAGAGTTCGAATTTATTAAAAGAAAACCCTGTCCTGGTTCCCCCTCCCTTGACCTTGTGGTCGCTGACTAGCTAATTGTGCACTTGTGAGAGGAGACAATTGAAAACGCCACTCCTCCTCCATGTCAGCAGCAATCTTACGCCTTGGAGTGGGGAGCTCGGCGACTCATCGGAGCATGACGTGCTCCCAGTGGTGCTCATCGCACCATTAATGACCTTTGATAGCGGATGTCAGTTTGAAAATTAACCAGCAAACGCTGGATGTTCTGGTTCCCTCCTGGAATATTTTCTAACACCAAGGGACAAGGAGCGCTCTAAGTGGGATGGCTCC
The DNA here is from genome assembly GCA_007922155.1 of Mesoclemmys tuberculata. Lineage (NCBI taxonomy): Eukaryota > Metazoa > Chordata > Testudines > Chelidae > Mesoclemmys > Mesoclemmys tuberculata. Next base: position 7,348,450 of record ML675642.1, read on the forward strand.
AGCAGCAGATGGGCAGGGCAAGATGTGGGGGAAAAGCGAAACTGAATGCCTGCAGTCCTTCCAGTTCCAAGCTAAGATGAAACTCAAGGGTGCGTGTTTGGGGAAGGGAAGGGCTGCTGTCACTTCCTTTCCGCACCCCCAACCCATGTGCCCAATCCTACCCCGTCTTTATTTGGAGGCAAGGGGTTTTTGGCCCAGGAAAGCAGAGTTAAGGGTCAGGCCCCTATCTGGAGTTTGCTGTAAATGGCTGAATGAAAAACTAAGCCAAAAGCAGAGAATGACCTTCATGATGTACAGCCTGGCAGTATCCAAGGTCAAATCTAGTCAAATCCTCCCATCCGTATGTGAGTTCCATGGGATTTTTACCTGAGTAAGAACAAGAGGATGTGGCCCATAGAAAGTAGAGATGGCAAAGACCTGTTGGGTAATCCAGATCCACCCCCTGCTAGTGCAAGAGTTCCCCTTCTCCATCTATTCTCTAGTCCATTGGCCAGTCAAGTTTTAAATCTCTCCAGGGGTGAGGCAACATAGGACGCTCTCCGGAGGCTATTTCACTGCACCCTGGCATCAATATCCAGACATCCCTTTCCTAAAAGGCATCCCATCACTTCCGAGTCCTTAGCTGATTTGCTACCAATTGCACAGTGGATTTTTCTTTCCTGAATCGCATCCCATCACTCCTAGTTAAGCCCACCCTTCCGCACCCTTCTGATATTTGCAGGCGGAGAGCAGGTTCTTCCATAGGGGCTGCTGAGCCAAGCTATTTAGTTCTTTTGATCTTGCCTCACAAATCAATCCCTGCAACTTCCCAATCTTTTCTGATGCTCTCCTTTGAACTGCCTCCAGTTCGTCTCTAGCTTCCTGGAAACAAAGTGCCCCAAACTGAATGCAGTAGCATGGCTGCCGGGTTGTTTTTCAGATGACGACTGTAGCACTGGTTTATAGCCCTCCTTACAGCACCTTGCTTGGCTGCACTGTGCACCTGGCTAAGAGCAACTGGGGCTTTCACCTATACATTAAATACCTCTCCTTAACTGGCTCGTAATGAAGAGGTGGCATGTCCCTGCAGACAGCTCTGGGCTGCCTTCCTGCCATTGCTAGGCTTCTGCTGGAATAACGACTTTGTCATATTGATTGGTTCAGGCTGGCTTTCCTCTCAGAAGCAGGAGCTATCGACCTGCCATAGCCGACGAGGTCAGGCAGCATGATGGGGGCAGCTGTTATTTTCTAGGCAGTTGAATCTGCTTTGATGAGCAGCTACAAAGGACCTTTCAAAAGTCCCCCTTTTGGAGCCTCTCTTGCAGGTCAAATAAAATTAAACAAAGGATCCGGTTTGCTCTTCACCACCCAGTCTTAGCATCACGAGTGCATCCCACAGGGCAGGATGTGAAGTCTGGCTTGCTGGCTCTGATTGATTGTCTGTCCAGGGCAAAGATGGGGAACAGGGTCCTTAACTGAGCTGAGCTTGGCAGAGCTGCACCTGACCAGGGATTAAACCACTGGCATTGGACACTGTGCTGATAAACCAAGCTTTTCTTTTGCTAATGCAGAGAAGATTGCAATGGGGGAGATCTGCCTAGTGGTAGGGCAGAGGTGTGTGGATGCAAAGGGGGAGATCAGGAACAAGGAGAACAGACTAAACTTTGTGCTCCGCACACCCTGACTGCTCTCTGGGGATGCATTCCAAACTCCAGAGAATTTAGGACTCAACTCCAGGTGTCCTGGATCCTCCATCTTCAGAGGATCCAGTTCAGAGGTGATGTTTAAGGTGGGTCTGTGGGCACTGAAACTGGTGTAACTTTTGCATGCTCAGGGGCTGGAAGTGAGCAGCCCAGCAGGGAAAGAAGCTAACAGGGAGGTGATGGTTAAATTATCTTTCCTCCCCTTAACTTCCACTTCCTCCCAGCCCCACAGTGGGTAAGTTACACTAACTCACTTCCCCGCTTGTAATTGACGCATCCTCTCTGAATCTGACCTTCAGAACTGAGCGACCCACCCTCAGGCACTGTAGAAGCCATTGCATGGGGGCCCTAGGTGTGGATCGCATTAAAACGGAAATCATAGGGAAACCTCTCAATTTCAGGGGTTCTGGAACCGAACCTCCTTGAGCCTGATTTGGTTCTCACACCCTTGCAAATCAAGAGTCAATGGAATGACATCAGGGGAGTGAAGCTCTGGAATAGCCTTCCAAGGGGAGCAGTGGGGGCAAAAAACCTACCTGGCTTCAAAACGGAGCTTGATAAATGTATGGAGGGGACGGTCTGATGAGACAGCCTCATTTGGCAATTGACTGATCTTTGACTCCTGGTGGTAGATATGTCATTGGCCTGTGAAGGGATGTTAGATAAGGTGGGTTCTGAGTTATTACAGAGAATTCTTTCTTGGGTGTCTGCCTGGTGAGTCTTGCCCACATGTTCAGGGTTTAACTGATCGCCATATTTGGGGTCGGGAAGGAATTTTCCTCCAGGGCAAATTGGCAAAGGCTCTGAGGGTTTTTCACCTTCCTCTGTAGCATGGGACACGGTTCGCTTGCTGGTGGATTCTCTGTACCTTAAAGTCTTTAAGCCACGATTTGAGGACTTTAATAACTTAGCCATAGGTTGGGGTCTATTACAGGAGTGAATGAGTGAGGTTCTGTGGCCTGCGTTGTGCAGAAGGTCATACTGATCATAGATGATCATATTGGTCCCTTCTGACTTTAGAGTCTATGGGTCTATGAGTTAGTGGCAAACTGGGCTGCCTGTCTCCATTATCCTTGGGTTCTCCTGGATTCTGGGCTATAATAACCCACCCTCTTAGGCATTCTGGCATCCACCCAGCTGGCTCGGAGGCTGTGGGCTTGATCCTCAGACCTTGATAGAAAGCAGGAGCCCATTTCAGTTGGATTTGTGAGCTGCCCTCCCCGCCCACACACACACCTCCAGGGCTACTCATTCGGCGCTCTTTCTCAAAGCCATATGCCTCTTCCTAGGCCCACGTACAGCTCTCAATGAAGGCGTTGAGTGAGAGCCTGACATTGACGGAGCATTTGCCCCAGGGGGAAAAAAAAATACAACAGCGACTTAAAGCAGAGTCAGGCAGAGAAAGACACCCAGTCAGATGGTTGTATCTGCAGATGGGCTGGGAGACAGCTAAGAAAGTGAACACTGCTCCTCTCATTGAAACCCTCTTCGGCTCCTTTGATCAATGTGTTAGCTAATGCTGTTGAATAAGCTCCTGACACGCATTTTGCTGTCACAAAGGGGGTTGCAGCCTTTCCTGGCTCCGTGTCACAACAAAGCACCTTGTGCAGGTCACGGGGCACCGCTCTATATGGAAACTGAGGGCTGGAAGGGGGATCTCTGGGCCGTAAGAACTTCAGGGCTTTAATCTTTAAGACACTGATGTTCAAGGGTTAATTCCCAGGTCTTGGCTGATTTCCAGGGGTCTCTGCAGGAGTCCAGGGGACTCTCTGCTAAAGGGGAAGGTTTAGGTCTGGTCTCCAAAGAGAGGAGGCTCTAAAGAAAAGGAAAGGTTTCTGATCACTGGCCTGTGGTGAGCCCTGCCCTTGTGCCACCTCCCTGCCACTACAACTACCCTTCTCCCATGGCCTGAACTCCCAACAGGACCCAGCTTTGCTGCCTGCTCCTGACCCTCCCTTGGCCCGGGGCAGGGAGGAACCAGTGTGAAGACACTGTTGGCATGAGGAGTCTGGTAGATGAGAGAAAGGCCGGGGGAACCTGTGGGGAAACACGGTGGGAATCTTGGGAAATGGGAGGAAGGGCTCTGGCTGTGGGGAAATGATCTCAGAGACGGGCACTCACCGGGCCGTATGTCAGTCAGATGCTGGGCAGCTCTCCTTAGCTCTGAGGCGTATTTGCAATGTCCTCCCTACCCCCTTCTGGACCCCTCAACCCTCCCGCTAGCTCATCAGAAGCGCTGGCGAGAGGAGGCTGGAAAGGGAGGAACGCTGGCCCATGCGCCATGTCCTTAGTCTGAAATAGACCTCGTCTGATGGCCTTCTTGGCACGCTGCAAAAACCCATCTGCTAGGGGAGGTAGAGGGGACCGTTGCTAACACATTGAGGGCAACAGAGGCTTGGCTGTTGCTTTGAGTTATTGATTTGGTTGAGCTCATTAGTCCCTGCCCGTGATTTTTGTTTTTATACTTCTGGGTAGGCATCCTTATTGGACTGCAGGTCTAAAGAGTGTTAATCCCCCAAACTTTTTATAGGGGTGTTTACCTCTAACTAAATAATTGTCTCTGGGGGCAGGGAGGTCTAAAACCCATCAGGAGGCTCTGAGCACTGATCTACAGTTTTATGGGATGTGTTTGTTGCTGGTCACGTATCAACTAGACAGGGTTCAAGCTGCAAAATTCAGGCCTAGATTAGAAACATCCTTAGGCTCAGGAGGAAGTGTAGTTCAGGGCAGCTGAGCTGGACCCATTCACAGTAGGAATGGCGCGTTCCTTTACTGTGGAAGACAACACTTCCTCAGGACACTTCCTAGTGCCAGACTCCACTCATATGAGCAGTGTGGTTAGCAAGCTGGGCCATCTGTGTGTCTGTGCATGTTGATCTAAGGCGGGGAAGCCCTTCCTTCATCTTGAATGAACCATGTGTCATTTCTAGCCAGCTTCCCTGTGAGAGAAGCGTGTAGATTCTTTCCCTGCTTAATGGAGGTATGTCAGGCTCTGAGTTGAGCAACTGGCTGGAGGGCACCACTGTGTTACATCAGAAAGGCTTGTGTACAGGATCATCACATTTTGAATTCATCAGCTACTGAGTCAGCACTTATGCATCTGGGGGGGAGGAGGGAGATAAGAGGGCAGTGTTCAGAGGGAATGAAACAGCAATACGAAAGGGAAAAAGAAAGAAGACAGAAGACTCGGTGATTAGAGAGATGCACATCAGGAAACCGTGGCTAACCTGCGGGCAGTTCCACTCATATAAATCTGGAGTGATCCCACTGCTTTCAATGGACTTGCTCTGGAGTTGTGCCCGTGTAATCCAGAGCAAAATTTGGCCCCGCAATAGCTCTTCGATGGTGTTGTATCGAAGACTGGGATAAACTAATTTGGAATAAGGCTCTCTTATGCTGGAACAAGAGCATCCTCATAGAGAGTTAGGGTCTGTCCATAAATTACATAATACATATTTTTTGATGATTTTCAAGAGCCAGCCATCCCCTTGCAACTCTGAAACAGACACCCAGAATTAAGGACCCGCCCACCCCCAAAAGTGTTACATAATTTATGGACAGCCCCCTATTCCGGAATAGCTATTTAGGCATACTCCATGTGTAAAGAAGCCCATAGTATTCTAAGGGTGAATTAGTTAATGCCAATATGGGCTTTGTATGTACAAAGTGTTCTATTAAGCATTTCTCAAGGATTGAGCATAAGTGCCTGGCTTGCCTGAAGTAAGTGCTTATCAGAGTGACCTCTTCCTCTCTGAATTTAGTTTTTATCCAAGCCAGCTCTTCTCCCAGACTCCAGCAAGGGGTAAACCCTGGCCTGCTTTCCTCCCACCACACGAGTAGCATGTGAACTCAGAGGTTAAACACTGCGCGAATTCCTGCCTTCAAACTTTTTATTGATCTTGCTAAAAAGCAATAGGTAATTACATGCCCAACAAAGACAGTAACACATTAACGGCAAGTTATAAATAACGATGAATAAATAATACATATACAGAACAAGATAACAGTGCTACCAAGCGTATGTACAGCTGGGGCCGAAATGAAATCAGGAAGCTTGGCATCAGGTTGCATTTCCATCTTCAGTGAAATTGTCCATGTGAAATGGAGAGTGAGATCATGGGAGTTAGGTACCTAAAGTCATTGGGGATCTGGGCCTAAACGACTTAGGGGAAAAGGACAATGGAATTTGGGCTTCTAAAAGTCACTTAGGTGCTTTGGAAAATTCCAGCCCTAAATAAGCAGCCAGATTTTGCTGGGGGCAAATTGGGCACTTGGAAATCTGATCCTGAGCTCTTTTGTTGGTTATTATTAATTATTAGTGCTATTACCAATGGGCCTCAATCAGGGCCCCAGAGGGCTAGGTACTATCTAAACACTTATACAAAAGACAGTTGCTGTCTGCTCATGGCCCAGAGTGGTCATGGTCAGGAGAGAGGCAGGAAATCATTTTTGAGAAAAGACCATTTCTTTACCAAAAATACCACTTCCCTTTTGAAAAATTCCAACCAGCTGTATTAGGGAATGTACACCTTCAAATAAGTTGTAAGAGCAGAGCCCACCTCTAAAGAAAGCCTATAGCACAAAGCAAAGAACTAAGCGAGCACAGACAAAATGCTTGCGAAGCACGGTGGATGACCCCCCATCTCACTCACTTACCCCATCCAATGTCTCTCCTGATGCAAGGTTCCAAAAACCACCCCTTTATTTTCAGTAAACAACCTGACCAGGAAGAATGGAAAAACCAGCCCTATCTTGAGCAATGGTTTAGATTCAGTTTAGCCATTTTACCATCAAATCACAAGCCAGCCTGCTCTGGGTTTAGGAATTTACAGGGCTTTCTTTGGTATTAAACGCTCTGGGTTCAAGCATCCCTAGGGGGCTGTTCGGCTAACTATAGAAAAGAAATTAAAGCACGTGTCTTTGGCCTGCATTAGGCAGAAGGTTAGACTAGTCCATATTAGTTCTTTCTGACTTTAAAATTATGAATCTTTAGGGAAGAGAGAGTGTTTTTGTATAGCACCTAGCCCACAGGGGTTCTGGTGCAAGACCAGTGTCTCTAAGTACTGACTCAATACAAATAATAAATGTGACTATAAAATTTTGCTCCCAGATACGGTAAAATAGTATAAATGGGTCTGCAGTAAAATGTTTGATTTTCAAATTGCTTTGTAAAAACAGGATTTCCAATTTGTTTATTTAAACTGAATATATACGGAAAAACAAATGTTAAACTGTTCCAATTTAAAAACAAAATAAAATAGGACAGAATCCCAGTTTTATTGTGAGCTATATGAGTTTAAAGAAATTTGATTTTTGATGCTTTCAGATGAATTTTCGTCCATTTTCAGAAATGCATACTAAATTATAACTGTCTGCTACTTCGTTCTGGTATCTGTTTACAGACACACGAGTCATTTGTTTAAATATATCAATAATTGAGAGAGAATTGGAAAACCAATTTTTTATCCCCACAAAAAACTGTTGTTCAAAATGTGGTTTCCCACAGGAAGTTTCAAACTGATTCAAGATAAAATTGTTTCAAATTGACTTTTCAGTTTAAAACATTGTTTTGCTTTGGCCCATTTAAACCACAAAGAAATGACACGTGAAGTCAATTACAAGTGAAAATTTTTAGTTTTGAAATTTCACGGGGGGAAAAATAGACAGACGGAGGGTGAGGTAATATTTTTTTGGGGACTAACTTCTGTTGGTGAGAGAGACAAGATTTCAATCTACATAGAACTCTTCAGGAAAGTTCTGGAAACAACACTGCATACAACATATGGGGAAAAATCTCCCCCCCCATAAAAACTTTGGTTTTAACAAATCCATATTTTTCAGAAGGAAAACATTCTACACTAAGTGTTTCATCTAGCTCTAATAAAGACCATGCAGATGTCAACAAATTTGCAGGTTTCTGAAATATTGGTTTTCTATAACTACAAAAAAATCAGAACATGGCACCAGACCTATACACGGAAATGTGACTTTATTATATGACTTTTGCAAAAAATAAAATAAAACTATGTATATTTTTTTAATAAACCAAATCCTAAAATCAGTGGCATTCCAATTTATGCAGCAAAATTATTTGCTTTCCAAAGTCACAACCTGAAACAGAAGCTGGTCCAATAAAAGCTATTACCTCACCCACCTTATCTCTAAAATACTGGGACCAACACAGGTACAACTGCGCTACATACTGTAGTTACAAGACAGTCTGAATTGCTCAAGGAATTTATAACATATAGGCCTGGATAAATTAAGCATGTTGAAGTCAATGGGGCTTAAGCATGTGTTTAAAATTAAGCAAATTCTGGGCTTGGCTGCAGACTGTCTGGCTATTGATATAAAGAGCTGCTGGTCTTATGTACCTTGCCTCCAATGAGTCCCAATGGAGCTGTCCAGCGACGCAGAATATCCAGAGTTTAGAGTGCTCCCTGCCCACCTCCAACGTGCCTCTTCCTGCCTCTTGTCCCATGCTGCATTTGCAAAGGGGTGGCGGGGTTGAGCAGGAATGTTCTGCCATTGCTATCCTGTCCGGGGAAGCCCACTGCACCAGGGATGAGCCTGGTTTCCAGCACCTATTCCCTGTTGGATTTGCATAAAGAAGGTAGAGACCGCCCAGAATCCTGTCCTGCCCCTAGAGCTGATCTTTGCAGAGCAGGGTTGAGATGCAGAGGTGGGACCACGTGCTGGATCTTGGGATGTGTTGCTGCCGGCACTGGCGATAAGTGTAGGATTTTGGTCACGAGGGCTCCCAGTCTGGTACCTATCATGGGATGATTAACAAGAGCAAGTCAATTTGCACCCCATGTCCCATTTATCTCAAACGAAGTTATGGGTATAACTGGCCCTTAACTTACAAAACTGAGTTTCATCAGTGTCAGTGTCCAGCTTAGGTTCTCATTAGACTGGTTGATTTCCAACTCTATAATTTCTCCTAATAATTTCCCCCTTTTCACTTGTTTATCTCTTTAGCTTAAGGCTTCCCATCTTCCCAGTCACTAAGAGCCATTGCTAAAGCATAGCCAGGGGGAGGGCCAGTCATTTAGTGCATGAAATGGATCTTCAATTCCTTATAAGGAGCAAGGATGAGGTCTGCTGGGACCACAGACCACAATGTCCAAGAAACTTGATCCCGTGAAAGGGATAGAACAATGGTGAAATAGACAGAGACATAAAAATAGAACATGATATTGTTCCTCGAGTAACAAGAGTTTCCAAACTCAAAAACAACATGCTAAATTCAGGAGACATTCCTCATGGTGTGTACAATTAGGGACATAAATATGTTTGCAGGAGCAGCTTATGAACTGCATTATCAATATTTTTCTAGTGAAAGTATTGATCGATTCCAAATGCAAAGGGCATGGCATACTTTCTTCTCACCGGCCCAGGTTTTGGGAACTGATTGATTCAGTTATGCTGCTGATAGACCAGGAATTCTGCTGGTGGAAGGAAATGAACTTCAAGTCCTTTGTTGCCTAGATCCAAAGGAAAAAGGTAGGCACTGGACATATGGGAAGTTAGGACACCTGGGTTCTGTTCCTGGCTTTGCCTGTGACTTTGGGCAAGTCAGAGTTACATCTTCAATAGTGACCTCTGATTTTGGTTGCCTCCATTTTTCCGCCTGACTGGAAATGCCTCAAGGTCTGATTCTCAGATGTGCCAAGCACATCTCCCAATGAAAGCAGAGGTGGACAGCACCTCTGCAAACCAGCCATAAAATGTTTCAAGCTGGGCATCCACAAACAGTGGCCGCTTTTGAAATTTTGGCTGCTAACTTCTCTGTGCTTTGGCTTCTCCATCTGTAAATGGGGATGGTAATACTAGCCTTGTCTGCAGGTACCTTGGGAGGTGGAATGAACGTTTGCAATGTGCTTAGAGAGGCCATAATCAGAGGCAGGGTAGAATTATTAATTACTATGGAGTTACTGCCTTTAAATCATGATTGTCCCTTCAGTTTGTAGATCAAGGGTGTTGCTTGCTCTACTCTCTACCATGCTGTTTTCTTTTGTCTCTGAAGTACATGCAAGCAGGATGGAGAGGGTTTCCGCCCAACCAGCACTGATCTCTTTACCATTTAATAGGAGCATAAGAATGGCCATACTGGCTCAGACCAATGGTCTTTCTAGCTCAGAATCCGGTCTTCTGACAGTGGCCAATACCAGGTGCTTCAGCAATGGACAGAAGAGGCACTCATCGAGTGATCCATCCCGTCATTCACTCCCATCTTCTGGCAATCAAAGGCCAAGGATTTCACTCCTGGCCATCTTGGCTAATAGCCATGGATGGATCTATCCTCCATGAACTTATCTAATTATTTTTTGAACCCCGTTATAGTTTTGGCCTTCCCAGAATCCCCTGGCAATGAGTTCCACAGGTTGACCATGCACTGTGTGAAGAGGTACTTCCCTATGTTCATTTTAAGCCTGCTGCCTATTAATTTCCTCTGTTTTTTGTGCTATGTTTAATGGGGAAGGGAAAGGCCTGTCTTCACAGGGGATGCGTGTACCAGTAAAGCTACAGCAGTGTAACCCTACTCATGTAAATGTGCTGCTCTGACGTAAAATGGGCTTTGCATCATTGCGACCTCATCAATTTCAATCTACCTCAGCTTCAAATTGTCTTTTCCTCTGGTTAGTGACTAGAGCCACAGGCGCTTTTGCGCCAGGTCAGCTGTAACATTTTAAAGCTCCCATCACCTTGGTAGCTAAGCACTCACAGTCCTCCTGGTTCCTTGTCCTTTGCTCTAACCCCTAGATAGCACAGCCTCCTCAACAGGTCTCTGGGATTTTGTCCCAGGTGGACAGAAATGTGCATGTTTGTTCTTTCAGCCTCTCATTTCCAGACTGTACCCTTTACCAGGCTTGTCTTTACTGCAAAGGTAACTCTAGCCTGTTCACAAATAAAAACTCTTCACCTAAGCATGGGGTGCTTGTAACTCGACTTGGGTGACCCATGAGGGAATATAGGTTAAAACTCAAATGAACACAACCCATCAGCTGATAACACGGCCATTCAGCAGCATGGACGCCGGTTAGCACCACTCAAGCATTGCTAGTCCTCCAGTAACGTCCCACAATTCCCTCCCGTGTGCTCAGAAAGGACAAAGAAGTTCTCCTACAATTCACTGGGAAAGAGGTCAGCTTGCTGCAGCACAAAGGACCAGGGCCTGTGCCCCCAGAAGCCTCAGCACCGCATCTGAGTGAGTGCAGCAGCGGGGCCACGGCTTCTTGAGGGTTTTCTTCTTAGCCATTTGTTCTTCCCCTCGCCCTTCGGCGACACCCGGCACGGCTTTGCCTCTGCTCTGCGCATTCTCCCTCTGGTCCTCTGTGCTAAGCCAAAAGTCCCCTTGGGGGCTCCAAGAAGAAGGAGTCAGAATCCAGCTGCCATCTGCTGTGCTGTGTCCAGCCCACGTGGACCTGCTGACCCTAGCATTTCTCAGGAGGCTAGAGATATCGTTCCTTTCCTTTCCCGTCTCAATCCAACTCAGGAGCTCCCGAGCCCAACCTTAGCTTTGCTTGGGCCAAACCCCGACAGGTGACGTGTACCAGCCAACACCTCTCATTCCCACCAGCAGCCCTTCGCAGCCAAGCTGCCTTTAAGGCCTGGTCTTCACCTTCTAATCCCTTTTCTGGGCTTCGCCCCCTTTTATCGGGTAGAGTGTTTTGCTTTAAATACCCCCCCATCAGCTTCTGCAGAATCCCTGCACTGGGCACTTTCCTCCTTAAAGACTGACGCCTGGGGAAATAGCCTTACAAATGAGCCTTGAACTTTGTTACATCTTAACAGCCCTTTGGCAGGGAGCAGGGGTCCAACTCCGTCCTCCGTGGACTATCCCTGGCAGCTGGTTTCACTTGACTGGAATTTCCCTACATGTGTGCTGAAAACTGTTCCTCCACACACCATCCCACATCCTTACCGTTCTCTAGACAGACATTTCACTCAGCTCAGGACTGATTCTCCATCTGCTACTGAGAGGATAGGAGGGGGGGCGAGTAGCTAGTAGCGGGCAGTCCCTCTCCTGCATTCTCTTCAGTGGCTGTCAGGAAATGGCTTAGATTCCAGTTTGGAATGAGATTCCCATCCTCCCTCTCTGAACTCTTTTACTACAAGATTCATTAAATCACAGGCCACCATCTTTCCATGGACAGCTGCATATTCCCGAGCACTTGCCTCCTGCTGCTTTGGCACAGCCAGAAATGCTGTAATCCAGCAACCTCCCCACAGCAAGATCCATTAATATGACTGACTCTGCACCCATTACTCTTTCTCCCAGCTGGGTCACTGGCCTCATAGTCCCATCTCTTTAAATCAGGTTTATTTCCCTCTCTGGTCCTCCTTCATTGCCTCCTCAAAGCATTTCTGACATGGGCACCGTGACATCAGGGTGAGCAAAGCAGGATGGGCTGTTTCGGAGGAGCCGGGTCAGGGCACCACATGTGCGAAAGGCAGGCAAGGGGTGTGGGAGAGACACGGAGTTTGGATCCACATCCCAACATTGGGGGATGTTCATTCAGGCCCATCCCATAGAACAGCCGCGTCTGCCAATGCGTGACGAAAAAGTGCTGCAGACTCACGTTTTTAACCTGCCGTCGTTGTGGGGATCAGCCACACAGTTCAATCCCCATCTGTTTTTATTCATTCTTATGCTCTTCCTGATTCTGCTCCAACTGAAGCCAGGGGCTAAACTTCCACTGACTTCAATGGGAGCAGGGCCAGGCCCTCAGCTAGTGAAATGCCCTTCCGCAGACTCTGTGGGAGGGACCTTCTTTCTGCTTTTAGGGGTGAGATGCTTGCAAGTGCTCAGTGTTGACTAACATCTGTTCCCAGTGCATTCAATGGGAGTTTAATCATGGACATGGATGGGGCAGAATTTAGGCCAATGCCGAGTGCTTTCAATTTGCAGGATTTGGCCCAAACAGATCTTAGATTATAACGTGCTCAAGACAAGGACCATCGTTGTGTTCTGTGTTTGTACAGCACCTAACACAAAGGGGCCTTGGTCCAGGTGTGGGGTGGCTAGAAGCAGCCATACTACACCTAACAGCAATACAGATGTACAGCACCTAGCATAGTGGGGCCTACGCACCCTGTCACAGGGTCTCTGCCTCTCTCACAGGGTGCAGTGCAGTGGCGCTTTAGCCCCCTGGCTACAAAACGCTTGAATCCCCCATCAGGGCATTACAGTGCAAAAGTAAAAGAATGCTCTCCAACTAGGGTTACCTGGGGAGTCTGTGTCAGGGCCCCGTCTCCCTACTCAAGGCTTCTGTTCACGCAGAACACCTGTGGGTTGTCTCCATGGGCCCAGTCGCCCTATTCAACACGCAGCAAACAATCTCCGTCTTTTAGCTGAAAACTGGCTTTCCTCACCAAAGGAGAAGCAGGTCCAGTCCCAGAGTGAGCTGGGCCTTCTCCTTTTAACTTCCCTCTCCACCCCTAACTTCTGCTGCAAGGATTGCAGAGCAGGGCCAGGTGGGCAACGTGCCTTCGTTAACCCCCTCCGTGCCAGGGGGTTAACCCATCCCCCCCCATGTATATGTTTGCAGCTATTGCAAATGTTACTGTTGTAGGTTTTCCACCCTCTGGCTGCCCTATCTATTACTCAGCACCTTCATACGACATGTGGGGAAATTGCTTTATCAATCACACTGAGCTGGATTCAGCACAGGTGCTTTGGGTCTGCTCCGCCATTGCCTGGGACCTTGTGTCCATGCTTATGCCTCACCAAATAGCTGACTGGATGCTGGTGTAGCTGATCTTGCGAGAGGCAAGGTGGTGCCATGGGAGGCCCCATGGTCAATGAGGTTAGTGTGCTGGGTTCTAGAAGATCTGAGTTTTAGTCCCAGCTCTGGGCTGTATTTCTGTTTCTCTCTGGGGAAGGGAGTGTCTTTCATTATGTGTACATGCAGCACCTAACACAATGAGGCCCTGACCTCCACCAGCATTTGTGGGTTCTACTATAATAAACTAATTCATAATAGGTGGAAAAGAATCAGGCCATTCAGACATAGATTTCATAGAAACCTAAATTCAAGGTATTCCGATCTGGAACGTTGGCGCAGTCCATCCTCAAAGAGGGATTTCAATTGCGGTCCATGTGGCTTTTGCCACTAGCGTCAGCGGAACTGGGAGGCCAATTTGGAGGCGGCTTTGGATTTCAACCCCTTCTGAAGAGCAAAGATGTCTGGATCCAGGATTTCCATTTGGGCCCAACCCAAAAATCATGAAAGATTTTTCTAATGAGATGTAAAAGTGGTGTCCTGGCCATTAAAGAAATTGCTGGTTGGCTCCCGCCCCACCTTCCCCTGTGTATGTCTCTTCCCCTCCCTCCCGCTGCTTCCTTGTTAATGTCTTGTGTCAGGAAGTTTGAAAAGCGTCCTGGGCCTTAGCACATGTGATGCTGTAATTTTCTCCTAGCAATTAAGGTTTGTAATAAAGTTTATCACATTACTTCCTTATTATAAGCTTAAAACATTTCTGATGACAGAACAGAGCCAGAGTCGAGGGATTTAATATTCCATCTGATGGCTGAGTGCTTTTCAGCAGAAGGCAACCATTTTCAAATTAGCTCATACGCTAAATATTTAATTATCTCACTAGGTATGAACCAAAAAAGATGGTGCCTTTGAATTTAAAGACATCATTTCCAGCCCTGGGAGACAACAATCAGAGAAGAGACGGTCATTTAGAGAAGCGCTCTCTGTCTCTTCCTCTTGCTGTATCATTGGACTTGGCTCATTGCTACAGGGCCCCAGGCCACCCTGGTCAATGAGGGTAACATGGAGAGAGGATCCCTTGACAATGGGGAGCCACTTAGAGAGGTTCCTGCTTCATGGCCAGCTTTTCAGCAGTGGATCTGGCAGCAAGACGCTTCCTACGGAGGCAGGATATTGTCACACTGGGACACGGCTGGTTCTCACCCCTTTCCTGACTGCAACCCCATGTGACAGCCAAAGAGATTTTTCACATCCACCCTCCACCCTTCCCATTTAGCTACAAAGAAAGGGAGCATGGTTGCACCCTTTTCACTCTTGCAGGAGGTGAGGGAAAGAGAGACTTATGAACCTCAAGTTAACAACTCTTGGATTCCGGGGAACCAATGGCCAAACCATCTCAGTTAAATGCTCTGCTCTCATCTCAGGTAAATGCTCTCCACTTCCTGGGGAAAAGGCCCCTTCAAGGGTGATCCTTGTGTAGGTCTCCCCCATGCAAAGCCCATGCAGCCATTACCCTGCAGAGAACTGGGCGTGGATTGGAAAAGGGATCTTCCTTTAGTCTCTCCACGAGAAAAGAGAATAGCACAGTAAATTAAACCAATTCCTTATCTCCCCCTGCTCCCAGGCCCTTCTCGGGGCGCCACTCATGGTCCTCTCTCTTCTAGCCCTTTCCGGCACTGCCCTTGCTTGCTTACCTCCCTGCTTTCCCAATGCTGCCAAGCACTGCCTTAGCAGGGGACCAAGAACCAGCCAGCTAAGCACCTGGCAGAGAAAATCCTCGGTGCCACCTCAGAGCCCTGGCCCACCCTGCCCAGTGTCCCAGCTGTGGCCATCCCTGATGTTTCAGAGGAAGCAGATTACAACAAAAACTCTCCCAGAACACACAGGGGCAGGGGGAATCTCTTCCTGACCCTTGCCGGTGGCCAGCTGAAACCCGGAAGCATGAGCTTTAGGAACATAAGACATAACCCAGAAGTGAGCCCCAGTGCTGTTGAACCCTGCCCTCCCTTCCATCACAAACGACCTCATCATACAAAACATAAAACCTCATTACTTTATAGCACTGCTGGCTTAGCCCCCACTCCCTTTTGAATCTTTTCTCTAATTTCCCTGGTGGTTTCGACAGTTCAGTCCATTCTTCTGGGGGCGGGGAAAACCAAACCAGCCACCAAACGGATCAGAAAGACTGGCTGAGAAATGCCATCATGGGCTGATTTGCAAAGAGGGCTTGTTTGAGGGCCCAGTCTGCAGTTATTCACACACCGACTTCTTTACCATTAGGAGCAGGCTTTGGAAGAGACAGTTACGACCATCCTAAGGGCTGAGCGGCACACAGGTTTGTAGTGGTGTTACTAAATTGGATCAGGGTGTGACCTTTTGCTAATATAGCTTGACTAGCACAATCTTCAGTGTGGACAGTTATTATGGTATAAAGGTGTTTTATACTGCTATCATTTATTCCCTTTCCCTCAAAGGGATAAGCTGTACCAATGTTAGCTGCTTTATATTGATATAACTCCATCCCCCCTACTGAGGTCGTACCACTAATGCGGTACAAATTTGTGTGTAGAGCCAAGCCGTAAATAGAATCACATATTCTCCCTCTAGGCAGGAAAGACCATAGGAAGGGGGGAAAGGGGCCATGGAACCTAAACATCCTGTTGAGCTTGGTATCTCCTCTGGTTTTGATTAAAAGCAAAAAAACAAAACATTTTGGAACAATTACCAAATAGTTTGCCGTTTTTGAAAAAGCAGCCCTTTTATGGCATCCGCCAATCAGAGGGGGTGTTTTGTGTGACTCCCAATGACCCCATTCTTCAGATTGTCACGCGGGCCTGTCCTCCGATGATGGATTATCCCATCCTGCTGCCTTGGATAAGAGCTGAATGTGTTGCTGGCACCCCATCAGCCCATACCATCAAAGGGCAGAAAGTAGAAAAATCCCCAAGAGTGTGGGCCAACCCTGGCTTTGATACGCACCTATTGCTAATAGCAATATTGTAATATGGCATTACCACAGCCTGGAGAGATCTCAAAGGAGCTTGGGGGCTGTGGCCTCCTGGTGCCAGGCACCACAGAGATCTATAGTTAAGAGACAGTCCCTGCCCTGAAGTGCTTACAAGCTAAATAGACAAAAGGTGGGAGAAGGAGTGAGATCAGCCTTATTTTTGGAAATGTCCAGGTAATATCCCTACTTGTCTTCTTAGAGCCAACGTAAGCATGAATTCTATTCTATCCGCAGTGCAGGCCCATGACATCAACTTCTGGTTGTGCATTTGTGTGGTGGTAGGCATCCACAATGTTTGGCAAGGCTTTACTTTGAGGAAAATCTCCGCAGGGATTTTTCACGTCAATTTCCTTTGGTCAGATTCAAAATTCTTTGCACTCTCCAGGCTTCTCTGAATAGGAAGTGATTAAGATTTAAATTTTAAAATGTGCAATCCCTAAATCAAGTTGAGATTAGACAATATTAATAAGCAACGAGACATGGCTGTTGTTTCTATTACAAATACCTTGGTTCCCCCTTGTTAAAAAGGCTCATGAAGATGCAAGATATCTAGACAGTTTGTCTAATAAGAAGTTAATACCAAGTTAAGTTATGCAGACAGTTTACTTAGAAGGCCGATATTCTGGTGCTGAGAAATGTCTCTGTCCGTGTGACTCTGGGCAGCTGGAAGTCCTGCCCCGTTATTTATTATATTACCATTTGTATTGCTACGTGAGGTCAAAACGGCTTTCTGTGTTTTTTCCTGGATGCCTTTTCCCTACAACCTCTCAGAAAATAGAATGTTTATTAGGAACTGATACTGTATCTGTGATCTAAGCCATTGTCCCACTTAGAATCATAGAAGATTAGAGTTGGAAGGGACCTCAGGAGGCATCTAGTCCAACCCCCTGTTCAAAACAGGACTAACCTCAGCTATGACCACTTGCATGGTCAGCAGTGAAAAGGAGGAAAAGGCAAAAGGTGCAGCGATTACATGGGGTTTAACTGGTTTCTGGTGGTTTTTTTTTTTAATGTGGTTGATATTTTAATGATTTACAATTCTAGATTTAGTTTTAAGTTTTGTTGTAATATATTTGATTTGGGTCACACTGGCCAATGGCTAAGTTGCTGTTAATAAATTTGACTTGACATTTTAGAGATGGGGAATAAAGCGCAGAGGACTAGATCCAAAGCTCATTGAAATTAAAGGGCATCCAATCACTGTAAACGCCTGATACCTACAGGGTTTGCAAAGATTAAATTTCGAGGAGAGGATGGAATTATTTGTCGATCAGAATTAAAGGAGCCATTTACGTTCCAGGTCTATTCAAGACCGAAGCATATTCTGCCTCCCCATTTCAGTGGAGCTGTCTGGTTTCACTCTTGCCCCTTTGATCATGCATTCCAATGGGTTTTGTCTGCCTGGAACTTTATCCCGATAACCCTATAGGGGAATTCAGCCTGAAGACCCGTCCGTCACATGGATCGAGGGACCTGCACTTCCTGAGTTCACGTGACCGTGTTTTTCATGTATAATTGTGACTCTAGGTGCATCCATCTACGATTGTCATGCGGAGTGTATGTGTGCTCGTAATGTTCTTCTGACTGTGCAATTACGTGTGTGTTGTATGCATGTGCACGCCTATACATTTGTGATTATATACCGGACAGTGGGAGGAAATTGTGCTCTTTTGATTTTTTTTTCAGTTCCAAAATGGAAACGAAAACATTCATTTCACCTGAAACAAAGTGCTGAAAAGAATTCATTTTCAATTGATCAAAACATTTCATTCTGATTTCAACCTTTTAAAACCTTTAAAATATGTATACATAGGTACACAATGAACTTCATTTAAAAAAGTCATTTCATAATGAAAAATCTAAACATTCCTTTCCGAAAATGGGCCATTTCAAAATTACTGACACCCTTTGTTTGCAAGGGAGGGGAGATGTTTTCCAAACAAAATCCAATGCTAAATAAACACATTTTTCTAAATGTTTTGTTTCAGATTAAAACAGCATTTTTCATTGAAAAACTGTTTCCATAAATATTTTCCAGCCTTCTCTAGCTGGAATTTTCCAATGAGCCCAAAGGAATCAGGCATGCAGCTTCTCCGAATTCTTTTAGGTTCCTTTGAAAATCCCGGCCAGCATGTGTGACTGTCTATGTAGGCGTGAGGATGTCTGGGTACGTGGCTATGTGTTTGCTTGTACATGTGCTTATCCACCTTCTCACAACTGGTTATGACTGTATTTGGGACCCTGGGAATGCCAGTGTGAACATGACATTGTGTCTGATTGTGCAGCTGGGCACGGGACCCCCCCATGTATGTGACCCAGCAAATGTGTTATCTTTGGGTCTTCCAATCCTCAAACCTGCTTTTGGTTAACTTGCCCTCGGTAAGTCAGTTCCAAACTCTCCCCTTTAATCAGCCCATTTGCAGGCTGTCTGCCTTTATTTCCTTTTCCCCTCTCTGGTGCTCCAGACCCACACCCTGCCCTTCATCAGAGGGTACTTTTCTTTGCCGAGCTGTCTGCCTGCATTTCCCTTGCTTGCCTCCTCCTCATTCCATCCTCTCCTTCCCACTCTCCCCTTTTGTCAAATCCACTCCCCTCTGACTGGCTCAGTGTGGCAGGCTCTAACTTTTAATCAAGGCAACAGGTTTCCTATCAAGACACTGAAGCTCTCTGCCCTTGTCCTGCCACGTCAACTTAACACTAGCCAGCAGAGTCCAACCATGTCAGATGGGGAAAATTTGGTTAAAGGCGCCACGGGACCCTAGATCCAGCAGCACTGGTGAATTCAGATCCCAAAAGATACCAGAGAGATACATATGAAGGCACGCAAAGCAAGGTAGTAAATGAAGCCTACTTGCCACTTCAAGGAACTGTCCCCATGGCAACTGCTTTCTACAGTCCCCCTGTCTACAGCATCCTCTTCCCTTTGTCTCCTTTTCCACGCATCAGCAGTGCAGAAGGCTGGATCATTCACCCAACAGTCCCAGGCTGAAGAGGGGGCCTCATGACTGTAAAGAGAGAGGCCCAGAGGGGTTGGGTGGGGCAGATGCCATTTCATGCCGCCAACCACTGGGACGAGGCGGAGAAGAGATCAGGATCTCTTTATCTGCTGAGAATCTTACAGGTGTTATGCTGATCTGGGTCAGAGATGGAGCGTTCGGAGGGAGGTCCCCCAGGGGTCATTTCTCCACCCAGAACTCTGTAGCGTTGTCATCTAAAGATCCCATGGACTTCGGAAGGAGGTTTTTGGACCCAGCGTTGGTCTCAAGGCCAAATCCTGATGGCTTCATTGAGTCTTTACTCCCATTGACATCACTGGCAGTTATGTGTTAATAATGACCTCAGGATTTGGCTTTCACCTACGATGGTGAGAGTCTGGCATAACTATTGATTTCAATGGAGTACTCTGGATCGACCCTGCTGGAACTCGGAGAGAAATTTGTTCCTTTCTTTTTAACATTCTGTTTTGGTGGCATTTCAGGCACGTTCACCCCTCCTTTTAGGGGCAGATGTAACAGCAAGCAACCTAGAGAGGATGTAGCAGGGGTCACCAGACATTGGGACTCTCCTTGTTCCACCCACAAAAAATGGCCCTCATCTCCTGGAGCCGTTCAACCATGGGCTTCTGACACCTCTTGCCTTTGGGGAACATTGAGTCAGAGATTCCAAGGCTGGAAGAGACCAATGTGTAGTCTGATCATCTAGTCTCATCTTCTGTATAACAGAAGCCATAGAACTTCCCCAAAATAATTCCTTTTAGAAAAGCACCCAATCTTGACTTAAAAATGGTCATTGATGGAGAATCTGCCACCACCCTTGGTAAATTGTTTCAAAGGTTTATTTCCCTCACTGTTAAAACTTATGCCTTGGTTCCTGTCTAAATTTGTCTAGCTTCAACTTCCAATTTTGGGGGGGTGAAATTGTATCAATTTGGACAACATTTTGTTTTAAAAAGAAATCGGAAAAAGCTGTTTCAACATTTTCAGAAAGAACAGTGTTGATTTTTCATTTCAAATTGACTTTTCATTTCAAAATGTACTTTATTTTATAGTTTAAAAAATGTAAAAAGGGTCACATGGGTTGATTGACCCCTAAATGAATTTTTCTTTAAAAAAAAAAATTTGGATCACAAAAAATAAAATAAAATTTTTATTTTCCCATCCCAATTCAGGTCAAAAGAAAAAAAGCCAATATATTAACATTTTTTGCAGGGTGGAAAAATCTGTTTTCTGACCTGCTCCTCACCACTCAGAGGCATGCAAGCCTAGTCCTGGCTCTGCAAGACCCAGACAATGGCAAATTTCACCAAGATGCTACCGACCCTATAGGATTAGATCCTCACTGGGGTAGTTCAATGAAGTTCCACTGATTTCAATGGAGTTCTGCATTCTACAGTCTACATCATGTGAAGATCTAACCTCAGTGGGATGATTTTTAATTAAGTTCACATTCAGGTGTGTTTGGACTTTCCCTCCTTTGTGTGTTGTTATTCTTCAAACACTAGTGCTTCTGCAATTTTGTTTCTCCAGCATCTTCATGCTTTGGCCCACTTTGTAGGTACAAGATCCTTCAGTGGACCCACCACATTTTTCCAACTCCCAAATCCTCCAAATTTTGGTTCTCAAAATATTTAATTCTGTAGTCAGGATGGGCTGTACTGGTGGGCCAGGGACTATAGTTGGAGAACCACTGCTCAAGACAATTCCTAGACTACTGGTTACAGTGTGACAAATTCTCTTGTGATTTTTTTCCATGCATGGAGACGTGCAGATTGGCCTGACATATATGGAACAACATTGAGAAGGGTAGCTTCAGACTAGTCTTTGTGTGAATGGTACAAACACACAGAGAAGACACATGGATGCTGCTAAAAACTGCATTTCCGCCCCTCTTCCCCTGTGTTACATTCATGATGGGAAATCCCCGTGGATTAATTCAATCAGTGCACTAGCAGCCTAAAACTCTCTCCTGATCCCACCAGAGCTTTTGCAGCATTATCAAGGTATTATTCCTGCTTTAGATTTCCAGAAAACCCACAAGATCCTCATTCCACCCTTTAAAAGAACTGGAGGTTGGAGCCTCAGAGACGTAGCGGGTCCTTCTCAGAGCCTGGTTAGATGCATTATCTTGCAGCCATGTGGTTCTGGTAAATGCATTTCCATCCATCTCCCTGAAATGGAGAAGACACTCTGATTAACACTCAGGAATGAAGTGTTCATCAAGGTCAAGAGAACAAGAGCTCTAATGGGGAAGGGGGCTCCTGGGTTCCTTTTAGATTCATTAATATTTCCGTGCAGGGAAATAAATTTTCAGGAAGAATTAGTGGTTCCTAGAGAGAAGGCAATGAAAGTGCAGCTGGTTTCATGGCTAGGTTAAGCACTTACAAACAGAAGCACCTGTTCTCCAGTGCTCATTTCTCTTCCTAGGCATGACAGAGACCCGCCTATGTAAATGCAACATGCCTCGGTCATGATGCAAAGTTGAAAGTGGACTTGGTGGTGGGTCCTTGCACAGGCTCCTTGATTCAGGAAGGTACTTCGGCATGTACTTCATTTTAAGCCTGTGACGTCTATGACATAACAGTGGTGTAAAATCAGGAGCAACTGCACCGACATCTATGGAATTACGTGGGTGTGAAACAGGAGTGACTACTGAAATCTGTGGAGTTATACTGGTGTCAAACAGAAATAACTGCATTGAGCTTTATGGTGATGTAGACATGAAAGGAAAATCTGGATAGTTAATAATATACAACCTTCTTCACACTCCCTGCTCTCTAAGAAGCTCCTTCCAAGCTTTGACTTTTGGACACCATTCAATCCCTGAAGGCAATAAAGGGAGGTGGATGACCCTCAACGCGATGGCACCCAGAGAAGGAAATAAATTCCTTCTTGTTCTGCAGCTTGCTGCGGTGCTCAGCTGATGAACTGCTGAGGCTTCCTACTTGCCGGCTCCTGGCACCTCCTGAGCCTTTACCCAGCAATTGTCACTAAATCTAAAGGGGCTAATTTCCCAGTCTGCTGAGACAATGTAATTGCTGCCTTCATTCCTAATGCAAACCAGGCATACACTGGCCCTCAGAACAAAGGCAAAAGCACCTTCGTGGAACAAGCCAATGGCAGAGCTTAGCAAGCACATCTGAGCACCAGTGGGATGGTACTCAACCCCCGAAAGCCGTGGAGTGGATGCACATATGCCACGATCCAATTTAAAGTGGAACATGCAGGGATTGCTGCTGGCCAATAATAATTCTTAGCTGCCTTATGGATCCCACGGTCTGTAGCTCACTTTAGTTAGGGTGTAAACTCTTTGGAGCAGGGACCAACTTTTTGTTCTGTGTTTGCACAGCACCTGGCAATGAGGGCCTGGTCCAGGACCGGGGCTCCTAGGTATTACCACAATAGAAGTAATAACAAAAGGAAAATAGCTATCATTATCCCCCATTTGAAAAATGGGGAAACTGAGGCACAGAGCGAGGAAATGACTTGCCTGAGGTCAGTGACAGAGTCAGGAATAGAAGCGACGTCTACCGATGCCCCACGCCTGGGCCCTACTCACTGCTCCATGCTGTCTCCCTCTCTATTAGGCAACTAGAAAGTGAGCCAGGTGGTGGTTTGGAAAGCAAGCAATTCCCCCAGGCAGCTGTGAACCGCAATAGAGCATATTTCCCCTTTAAGTTTTTAAAGGGCATGTAGTGCTGGGAAAAGGTGACTGACAGCCCTGAAGACCGAATCCTCTGTGTAGCCACAGGACAAGCATGGTCCAGGCAGCGGCAGCATGATAGGTTTCTTTACACTCCAGGCCCCTCCATTGTACCTCAACCCTGGAATGGCATGAGATGTGTCTCTAAGGCCCATTTGCTCAGTGACTCCTCTGCCATCAAGGGGACCAGGCAGTAGCAGTTGCGGTGGTGGCTTTAACTGTGTAGAACCTGTCCACTAGTATCTGATCCAGAAACCACCAGTTCATCATGGTTGAAATATCCAGTTTTCCTGGGCCCATAAGGTTCAGGGTGGTTGTGCAAACTTTCCTGCCATCTCTGCCAAGGCATTTCAGTTTAACCCTAACAATCCACTTGGGGCCAAATATGAGGTTTGACTTCTGGTCCATCTCAAGAGTGGAGAATCTTCCTCCCACCCTATCAACAGATCAAGTTGAGAGATCTCTTTAATAAACTGTCTATAAGCGTATCATGTGAACTTGGGCTCTGTACAGTAATTCCCTATTAGCTTCATATTTAATTTGGGATTTATGTACCAATATAAAAGAGAACAGCAAAGGCAGGGAGGGGGGCACCTAGGAAATTATAGACCAGTAAAAGGCTGTTCAGCTCTGGGAAATTGGTTGAGAGCTTCATAAAAGTCAGTTTAATGAAGATCAATTGGATAAAAATAGGTTGATTGGGATGAGCCAGCAACGGTTCTGCCGGGTGAATCCTGCCTTTTAACCCTGCTGGAATTCTCCAAATAAGTAAACAAATACAGAGGACAACAAGGAAATGGTAATTTACTCAGGATGCCAGAGACATTTTAGCAAGGTCCTTCATGTGACACTGTTCCAGAAATGTAACAACCTTAGGGTGAGAGGTAGCTCATGTCCTGAGGTAAGCAAGGAGTAAAGGAGAGAAGTGAGAAATCAGAGTGGGAATAAGGTCCCGTTAGTGCTGCAATAAGATGGTAATCAGGAAAGGTGCTCAGCTATTGTGTGATGAGAGCATAATAAGAACTTGAATAGAATAGAATAGTTTCTCTCTCTAGCACTATTGTTGTAGATAGGAACAAACCATATTTTAACAGTGATCCTGGATTCTGCTTCCGCGTTGGACTTCTGGAGTGGCAAGTTCAAGGACATGGTTAGATCCTATATGCACGGCTCCTGTACTGCAGCCAGGTTCTCAATCTCAAAGTCATCCATGAGAGAGATTCTGTAGTGGGGCTGCCTCAGGCATCTGGGTGTTGGGGGGGGGGAAGAGGGTGTATCGTCTCTCCTATCTGAAGGCTTTCAGATGGTACCAAACTGCTGTTAAAAGGGATGGGAGTTGCCAAAGGCACCAAAAGAATTCAGGAACAGTGAGTGACCGGCCAGCCACGTTAGGCAAAATGTAGGTGCCGGATATGTCCTTTGGGGAGATCTCATTTGGGTTTCCTGTGTATGCTGTGGAGTTCTATGTTAGCCAGCATCTCTGGACGAGGAGCTAGGAGAGATGCCTACAAGTTCAGAGTTTGCTCAATGTGCAGTGGCTGCAAAAGGCAAATAGGAACAGGTTGCATTAACCTGGGATATAAAATATTAGTGTCCTGGGTAGATTCATGTCCAGAAACCTACACCTCATTCTGTTCACCTTAAAATAGCTACTGCATCCAGTTACAAACACACTGAAACAGCCATTGCACCCCCTTCCCGTCATCTTGAAACAGCCATTCCATCCCGCTTTGGTTACCCTTAATGTGGACATTGCAGAACTAAAAAAAGGCCAGAGAGAGGCAACTAAATGGTTTGGCAGGATTTACCCAGAAGCCTGATGAGAGAGAGAGAGTTTATTTGTTTTAGCAATTAGCAACGTTCTGAGATTTTGAGATTTCAGTAAAAATTCTTCGTTAGCCATGCAGTGAGCTTGGAGATTCCTTCAGTATTCTCAGCTGGCCGTGTGCTGAGAGCTGTGATGCCTTCATGAGCAGCTCCCTCCTCTCTTTATGTTGGTGCTGAAGGCTTTACAGTCTTTATGGTGTGAATGCTACAGCCCACGGCGCTGCAAGATCTCAGGAAGGAGTTGCGCTGTCACACTCTCCTCCTGCAGAGATTGGATAATGCAGCAGGGGCAAGATACACAGGATAGGAGGCTGCGTCTTCAGACTCCACTGGGACCCCTGATGAAAGCAAACAAACCATTATCCATGACTGCCTACAATGGCACGTAGCCAATCTGCATCTGCTAGAAGCAAATAATCTCCAATGGTGCGTGATGGGACACTAGATGGGGAAGGCTCCAAGTGTATATCTTCAATGACGGCAGCAAATTCGCCACTATCAAATCGATCTATCCGGATCGATTGAATGGTCAGTGAAGACCCGCTCAATTGATCCAGAAGTCGATTACTTAAAACCACCCCCTCAAGGGGCACAGCACAGTGAAGATGCCGCACACAACGGAAGTTAAAAAGTAGACGGGAGTTACGCAAGCTACTCTGCGTAGTTTGTGTAACTCCCGCTGAATTTTAAGGTAAGTGTAGACCAGGCCTGAGTTACTACAGAGAATTTTTCCCAGGTGACTGGCTGGTGGGTCTTGCCCACATGCTCAGGGTGCAACTGATTGCCACATTTGGTGGGGGAGAGGAATTTTCCCCCAGGTCAGACTGGCAGAGACCCTGGGGGGGTTTTCATCTTCCTCTGAAGTGTGGGGCATGAGTCACTTGCAGGTTTAAACTAGTGTAAATGGTGGATTCTCTATAACTTGGAGACCATCAGTAACTCAGCGAGAGGTAATGGGTCTCTTACAGGAGTGGGTGGGAGGTAGGCACCTAACTACATTGGAAGATGGGAGCCAGTCGTCAGGCCAACAATTTATGAATCGAGGGTAAGGATGAAATAACCTTCTAGGGTGTGCTAGCAGTCTGATCTGACACAATTTATCCTGGGAAATGGTCTGGGAATTTATCTTCAACTTCCCAATGCTACAAATGGGAGTTTAGGATGCACAGGTCTGCTCATAAACATCAGCATTTCTTATCACAGGCCCCGATTCTGCAAACCAATTAGGCATGTGTTTAAGTTAAACAGGAACTGAATAACCCCCCTTCTACCTGAAATGCAGGACGCAGAATATAGCCATCCACATGGAAATTTGGCCAGGACATTACAGGAAAAGGGGCCAGGGAGCAGAGGTGGTGTGAGGGGGTGAGGAAAGGGTAAAGAAGTGGTGAGGAGAAATCAAAACCTGAAACATTTTGACCTAAACAGCTATTGGCTGTTAAAAAATAAAAGGTTTTGGTCATTAAAAAAAACCCACCTTTTTTATCAGGGAAAAAAAAAAGCTTTAATGAAAAAATTGCAGCCAGCCGTACTTAGCTCATTATTCTTCAAAATCACAATGGGAGCATTTGACACCCACTTTGCAGACTGGCTGCACGAGGTGCAGGACCCTGGAGAACCCAGCCATCTTCATTTCAGGGTTCAGTTCCAAATCACTCAGATAAGGCCTGATTTCCCAGAGAGCTGGGCACAGGGGAGGCACAGTGGGAGCTGAGCAATTTTGGAAAATCGAGCAGTTGGCATCCTGCTGATTGCTGCTGGATGCTTAGCACATTTGCAAGCTTGGCTCTTATTTGGATGCCTATAAAGAGGGGAGCTCTCAACAGCCAGCTCAAATTGCGGGTGCCAAACCCTTGGAAAACTGTCCCTAATCTCTTCGAAAATCTCACCCCACGTCTCCCAGACATTTGCATTATCAGTGGGGCACCATCTCAAAGGCACCCATTTCTAACCCCCTCGTTCAGACCCTCTAGTTCCCTTCAAGGCCACAGTCAGCGGCCGCAGCTGGGAATAACTTTCTCCCACTCCCTCAGCTTGGCTGAAACCTGAGCTGTGGCCACTGTCAGTGACTGATTGATTCTGGGTCGAATGTTCCTTGTGAAAGTCTTCTGGTTTTAAAAGCATTAAGGCTCCCTGGCTAATAAACCTGGGGATTTGCTGAAGTGGCTTGAGGTCCCATTTTCTCTGGAACCTATTTCCATGGCATGAATCACCATATGGAATGAACTCAATTAGTTCAGACAATAGGCAGAAGATAAATCAGGGTCCCATTAAGAAATCCTGAGGTTAATTCATGGCCTTGAGCAGAGCTGGCTCCCTTCACTCCCCCATGTGGAATTCAATTCAGAGACAGAGCAGGAATTAGGAGTGGACTTTCCTTTCTCTCCCCCTTTCTGGAGGGACACCTCACAGTGTCATCAGCCAGGTAGCCAGCCTCGCCTTTAACAAGTGAGTTGGAGCCGCCAGCATTTTGCACAGACAGGTAATGGGGTCACAGGGATGGAAAACTACAGGGGAGACTGGATTGTTTTTATATTTGAAGATTAGTGAGGAAAAAACGGCTCACCTTCCAAAAAAGCCAGATCTCTCCTTCCTTTAAACAAGCAACCCGGTCTGCTCTCTCAGCCTTGAAATTTTTCATGCAGCCATTCTTCAACTCCAGCCCCACAAGAGCACGTCCCGCAGGCACCAGATGCTTCTGCTTTCTGTAGTTGCTCCGCTTTCAATGCACCTCGCTGTGCAGAGAGGAAGCGACCACGACCTTTCACGTACACCCCTATGGGATCTTCACTAGCCCTCAGTTTAGTGAGCTGAGAACTCAGTAAGGAAGATGAGTCTACCTGTTTTAGATCACAAAAACAGACCAATCTTGCAACCCTTGTGCAGCCCTGAACGCTCACTCCATAAAAGTTCTGGATGTGCAAAAATAATGTTCTAAGTGTGACGCTCATCTCTCTGAAGAAGGCCAGCATGCTGTCTCTTAAGTTCTGGGGCCAGAATTTTCTAAAGAGATCTGAATGTTGGGTGTATCTTTGGGTGCTCAGTGTTTTTGAAAACCTGGCCCTTGTTGAGGGGACGAAATGGGCGCTGAAGTCTTCTGAAAATGCAGTGCCCATTTAGGGTGCTGAGCTCTTAAAAACTTGTACCTGAGCTCTTTTGAAAATGTGACCAAAGCTGAGGGAAAAAATGGAAATTTGACATTTGTGTTTGTCTCAAAGTGGGATGAAGGGTTGATATATTGAATCTTTTTGCAGAATGTCCCAAAATGGAATGTGCCAGAAATGTTGAAATGAAACATTTGGATGTTTTTCGATCAAAACAGTCTGATGTTTTTGACCTAAACGAAATGTCAACTGGAAACGAAAAGGTCTCATTTTGAATTGACATTGCAACTGAAAATGCCGTTTGAAGTTGAAATGGCTGCTGGAAATGCAACGTTTGGGTTCAAAATCCAGCTGTGGAAAATGGAGACGCATCATGGGCATTAACATTTTCCCGCAGCTAATTTAGCGGAAACCACAATTTTTCATCAGAAAAAGTTCAGGGAGCTCTAGGCCAGATTTAAATCTGACATTTGTGGTGCATAGAGCCTTATAAGCATTAAATGCCTAGGTGAGTGCCAGTGAAACCCACTACAGAGCATGTGTTACCAGTCTTCCGCTCTGTGTCCAACTTGTAGAGGATATGCAGATGTTATAGCAGCCACTAAATAGGCTTGGCTCTGTAGCTCATATCAAGCAGCTTATTTCGTTAGTTCTGAAGGTTCCCCAGTTGATTTGCTGGTATTTGGCCAAACTGGTACTTTATCCCTCTGCACAGGGGTGAATTTAACCCCAGGACCTTCTTCAGAAAAGACATCTAATAGAAGTAAGCTATTTGGATTAAAAGGGTGTCTCTTTTGTTTGCAGCTTGTATAGTTAAAAAATAAATTTTAAAAACATTAGTATCCTGAGAAATCTATTTACAGAGACATTTTGCCCCCTCCCTGGTATTGACTCAGGAATAGACTCATGTTATGGGTTTGAAACCCCTCAGAAAACTGAAATCAGGCCTAGCTGGGGAGTGATTTCTGTAGTATGACACAAGGAAGGAAATGTTCTTCGTGCTAAGGCTGCCAAGTAATTTTCCCAGATGGAATTCTCCCAAGGGCAGCCTCTATTGACAGAACTTCAGCAGTTCCTTTGGTATCTATAACTATGTGATGGAGACAACTCAATTTCTTTGTACTGAACCCTTCCCTCTCCGTGGACTATTCCAGCTGCAAAGACCAGCAGCCATTTTGTGTCTGGTTCCGTGCAGACCATTGGAGATGAGGAACAAACATTGTGCTTTCTTTTGGAGACTTTACTTTTTTTCCTTTCTTGTTTCCTTGCTCTCCTTGTCTTAAATTAAAAATGTGTCAGGCTGAAAAGTATCTGTTAGCTGCAGGGACAGAGAAATAGAAAGCTTACTGCTTCCTTTTCCAGCAGGGAAACAGCTTTTCCCATGATGTTATTTCACTTCTTTTCCCAGTCAAAACCAGCAGGTGAAAAACGATGCACAAAAATTGAACTTTCTTTGAACCTCAAAGGTTCGGATCAGATTTGGAAGAAGGTTTGTGCTGAGGGCGGGGGAACAAGAGGGTGCCCACTGACTCACCCCATCCCATGCATTGCATGTGGTGTCTTGCCTCTTGTCACAAACACCAAGGTTAATTCTTCTGTCCAGAAAAGTTAACCTTAGCTAAGTGACTGCTACTTGTCCCAGTTTTCATCAGCCTCCTGAGCTCGCCTGTCTCCTTTGGCTGATTTCATGTTTCCATCCAGGCCCTGGAAGGTTTTTAGTGATCATCCCTTTGGGGGTCGCACAGGTCAATATTTAACCATTAGGCACACGACGGGGGAAAGTGTCAAAGGCAGATGCTGGGGGTCTATTCTCACTGTCCCATATTTCCTGCTCAGAAGAGCACTCCAGGAAGACTTTATAGGGAGAGACAGGGTAGTAATAATGCACTGGAGAGAGGGAGGGAGCCAGGGAGAGAGTAACTGCCTCCAGGACACAGGAGCGTTTATTCATACAAGGAATAGAAACGGGAATGGGGGGAGGAAATGTGGGGGGCCCAGATAAGGAGGAAGATACTCTTCCCTCTCCTCTGCTGACATCCCCATCATCATCACCAGCATTTTGTATTGCGATAGCACTAAGAGCCCCAATCATGGACCAGCCCCCTGCTGTGCTAGGTGCTGTCCAAACGCAGAATAAAGAGATGGTCCCTGCCCCCAAAAGCTTCCTCTCTCTCCCTCCTCCTCTCTAGCCTTTCCTCCACTGCCACCTCCTCTCCCATCCCTTTCTACACCAATCTCCTCTCTGACCCTCTCAGATCTTTACATGTGTCAATGACCTTAAAATGTGCCTCGGATGGAGTTTGAGTTGCGAGGCTAAAAGAAGGGGTGTTCACCCCGTGCCCTCTCTTATCCCCCACCCCAGGGTGCTAAGCGATAGGTGTAGTGCTCCAAGCTCTTCCAGTAACAGTAGCGTGAGTTTCCCATCATGGCTAGAGAATAATTCTTTCTCCACGGCCCATACAGCCTTTGGCCTCTGACGCAGGTGCCCAACCAAAGGGCCAGGGGCAGGGTTCTTTTCTGTGACCTGGCTGAGAACTACCAACTTCCCAAGTGCCTTGCGCGTTTACTCGGTCCTGGTGGAAAAGGGACCTAGCCACTCAGCCGCTGACTAACACATGGCAGGAAGATCATACCCTTCTGCTTCAGAAGGAAATCTGGATTCTGCTCCCAGCTTCACTCTAAGGTACTTATCTGGCCCCCAGCACCACAGCATCCAAGCACCTCATAGTCATCAATGTATTTCCCCCCACAACACCTTTGCTATTATCTCCCTGGCACAGAGAGGCTAAGGGACTTGCCTAAGATCACCCAGGAAGTCTGTGGCACGGCAGGGAAGTAAAGCCAGGTCCCCAGAGCACCATGCTAGTGTTCAGACCATTGGATCATGCGTCCACTCTAGTCTCCTTCGGTGATCCCAGCAAGCACTTACTCTCCACGCATCTCAGCTCCCTAGCTGCAAAAAAGAGATGCTAAAAAAACCCGCTATTCCCCGGGGCACCAAAGCGCAATATGTTAATGGCTACGAGGTGCTGCAGGGATGGGCACCATACAAGAACCTAGACATGTGCCCAGATGTCCATGTACAGGTATCTTCTGCAGATGAATGATTGAAGGGGCCTGGACTAGGAGCAGCTGGCTCAGGGGTTAGGACGATGGGTACAGGAGGTGTGGGTCACTGCCCATAATCCATAGCAATGTTTTCACTGCCATGTTGGGTGACTCTGTAATGCTGGCAGGAGCGGTAGTTGGAGCTACAATATAAAACAGGTGTTTATATTTTAGAGCTGTAAGAGACTGTACTGAGCAGATCAGCTCCAGGATTAAGTTAATTGTACGAAGCCAGGCTGAGGGTAAATGTTTCCAACTGCAGGAGGAGAAGGTACAGCCATTAATCTCTCTGATTCTGCTGCCACATCACCTTCTTGGACCTGATTCTCCCTGGCCCTTATCCATGGGTACTATTTACACCAGTGCAGGAGGAGTGCAAAAGGCTCCCAAGCTGAATGGGATCAATTTACCCTCCCTTTGCACTGGTGCAAATGACTACGCAGGGTGCAGGGCAACTGAGAATCGATCAGCCGCTCAGTGCCAATGAGCAGGGGAAGCGAGAAACCTGCGTTCATACAGTCCCTGCTATAAGGGCTTGCACAGGTCACATATCTCCCCAGCTGGGTAATTTACAGAGCCAAAGAACTTAAAACACTTTGCAAAGGATGCAACATATTATTTCCCCTACATAGGGAAAGTGAGGCACGGATCAATGAAGTGACATGCCCAAGGCCACAAAGAGAGCCGAGTGGCAGACCTGGGACTAGCCCTTGGGAATCCTGATTCCCTGTCCCCTGCTCTAAGCACTAGATCCTACTGCCTAGGGGAAGTGAATGTGCAAACACAGAGAAAGCAAGAGCTGAATGCATCAGGAAAGAGAAGTGGTAGGGAAAAGGGGCGTGCGCAGAAATTTAAATTTGACCCCTTTTGGAAGGGCACATTCTGTGCCCTCCCCTCATCTCGCCCCGGACCTAGGAGGAGCTCTCTCTTTCTTTCCCTGGTCGGAGTTCACTCTTTCCTCCATTCCCCCTGCCGCTCTGGCCCTGGCAAGAAATCGCTTTCCCTTCCCCTGCAGCCAGAGAAGTTCTAGGCCCCTGATGGCCCCCCCTTGTGCACACCCCTGGTAGGGATACACAAATCTGGATGCATAAAAGATACAACCTTCTCTCTGAGAATTAGTAGCGAGATGTTTCTCTTCTTGAGGAAGCTCAAGGAAACTTAGAGAAAATGGCAAGGGAGGGGGACAAGAAAGATCTCTCTATATATATTTTTTCTATCTTAGGGGTTCCCCAGCTTGGGCCATGACTCCCAAGGGGTTGCAAATAGGTGACAGGTGATTGTGACCCATCTGGCTAAATGGCGCAGGCAGGGTGCTGGAATGGAAAAGGCTGAGAACCCTGTTTTCTACCCTTAATTATTTTGACTCAGGAATCAGCCAAAGCGTTGCTATTTATTATTAATAGCACCTAGCAGCCCCCATGTTCCAACACAGTCAGAGACAGTTCCTGCCACAAAGAGCTCACAGTCTAACCAGACCAGACAGATAAAGGGATGGGAAAGAGAAACAGAGGCTAAGTAACTCTCCGGGGGTCACCCAGCGGTGAATTGCAGAGCTGAGAAGAGAATAGAGATTCCTATTCAAGTCCTCTGCCCATGAGATGACCCCTCCTCCCCCCCAGGTGTGCACCAAATATTCGAGGGCAGCGTGCACGTGCCAACACCTGATCAGGCTAGTGCCCCAAGCCAGGTGGTAGCCAGTGCCTGGGGGAGTACATGAAATGTGCCTGGCCAGTTTTTATTTGGGGCTTTTTTCAGCGAGCTCCGCCGGGGCCTTGAGCTTGCTGCATTGCTAGAATGCGCTG
Source organism: Mesoclemmys tuberculata (assembly GCA_007922155.1). Classification (NCBI taxonomy): domain Eukaryota; kingdom Metazoa; phylum Chordata; order Testudines; family Chelidae; genus Mesoclemmys; species Mesoclemmys tuberculata. The sequence continues at coordinate 7,381,405 of ML675642.1, forward strand.
GGCGTGGTTTTCTAAGGGGAGGGGTGGTGGCCTGGCTGCTGTCCTTGGGCCTTTGTGGGAGGGAAGTCTAGGCTAACATTTGAGGAGTCTTGCTGGGATCGATTTCCCCCCACCCCAAGGCCTCCTAACTCTTCCCCCTCCCCGCCCACCAGCAGCTGCAGCCAGGAGATGCCAGGGTGAGTTAGCACCGGAGAGTGACCTGTGGCCAGCTCGCTAGCTGCTCAGGCATGATGCGCATTCCTCTACCAGGCCGGCAGCAGACGGCCAGGTGCACCCTTTGAAAAGTGGCTGCCTTTTGACCGCAGCACATTCTGGGTTGGGTTTTCATCCTCTGCTAGTGCCTCTCCTGCTGAGTGAGCAGTGAGTGGTTGCTCCACGGGGGAGCTGAGCTCTTCTTTCCTCATCTCCAGCAGTTTATAAACGCTGAGGGTTTGGGATTGTTCTGAAAACATCCCCTGAAAACAGCGAAGACGCTGCACATGGTCTCCTTTTTTTGGTGCCTTTTCTAGCTGCAGCAGCGTAAGCCAGCACCAAGGGCCGGGTCCACCGAGACTGTTGCCACGGAGAGTTTTTCCCTCTCCCCCTCCACAGGAATTATTACCACTAAACAGCCCCCTGATCCATTCAAATTCCAAAGAAAGACGAGGCACACTTACAAGTCACCCTCTCCATTTCCCAAACAATGCTGAACTGTAGCTGCACAGTGCAAAAAGCAGATGCACTCATGTCCCTGCCGAGCTGGCAATAGCTTCAAAGACACAAGTCTCTGCCACTTGAGCTAGAGGAAAGCTCCCTCAGCAGATATTATAGTAGGTCCCTTATCCTTTATTTGTGCTCCAGCCACTAGAGGGCAACATGACTTCTTTTCCTCTCTCTCCATTAAAGCATGCAGGGATTTAGCTCTGCATGAAGAACGATGGTCTTATGGTTAAAGCTGTGGAGTAGCGTCCAGTCGAAACGGACTCAGCTCCTTATGATATAACTAACTCTTTCGGCAAATCACTTTGTTGGTTCCCCATCTGTAAAATGGGGATAATAAATAAGATTATTAGTGGGCCCGGCTGTGCCCTGAGGGATAACACCCACTGAAGACAAGTTTCCAGCACCACAGGGGGATACTGAAATAAAGCCCCACCCCAGCTTGACTTTTCCCTGACATTTAAAAAAAAAATCCGTAACATTTCCATCCGATATGAGGATTTTATAAATCGCATTATCCCTCCCAACCCAACTCCCTGGCCTGCTTCTCTTCTCCACAGTATTGTCCATGTAGAGAGAACCAGGCCAGATGGCACAATGGCTGCCATCCCCCCTCAAAGTAAATGTCATAAGACCTGAAAAAAATGTGTTTCTTCTGTCCACGCTCCTTTGCTTTCAGCCCAAGGTTTTCTGAATCTTCTGAAATTTTAAGATCCCTCTTTATTTCCCATGAAATGTTGCCAATAGTACCATCTAAGCTGAACAATCACAACAACTTTGTGTTGCTTCATCTCCCCCAAACTGTGTTTGGAAAATGTATCTCCAGGGCTGATTACAAAACCTCTCTGTGTGTCTGTGCCATTCCCTGAGGCACGGGGGCCGGCTATTCCTCTGACGTTCCCATGTCTGTACTACTGTGGGCCTAATCCCCAGGGCTCGCAGACGCGCATAATTTGCACGTTTAATTTTTTGTCTTTTAAATCAATTCATAAACCAGTTTAGCTAACTGGTGCAAATACCCGTGTGGACGCTCCTCTATCGCTTTAAAACTGGTTATGTTGGCTTCAATTCTATTTAGATTCTTATACAGCTCTCATCACTGTATTGTTATTTTTTATTTGTATTATTTGTATTGTCAAAGCACCTACGGGTCTTAATCACGTCTGAGCACTTTTCAGTTGTACACTGAGGGATGTGACTAGCATTTTCCCACACAGTTCATTCATGCTCTCATCTTCTCCCTAGGAGGAGAATTGTGGGGGCAGCAGAGGGTTTTGTTTGGGCAGGAGTGGACTCCCTGTCAGCCTTGGGGTTCTCCTCATCCAGCACCACCTGCAGACAGCTGCTCTGGCCCTGCTGTGATCTGTCCCTTCTTGTGACTCGGCTCCCTCTGCCTCTCGTGGGGAAGAATTAACTAGGCTGACAGAAGCTCTCCCATCGCCATAGTGGCATCTTCACGGAAGTGCTACAGCAGCACCGCAGCAGCGTTTTCAGGCCAGACCTGCCCAGAGTTGTGAACTTCAGCACCCAGGCTAGTCTCGGGAAGGTGCTCTGCAGGTTTCCTTTGAGGACGGGGAGTGTTGCAGAGAGTTCCCCACCAACCCCCCTTAGAAACTTACCTTATTAATCAAGCCTTCAAAATCCAGAACGCATCTTTCTGTGGACAATCCCTGCTCTATCAAATCACCCTCTTACGACTGAACAGCTGTCCAGCTGGGCCTTGCTACTTTTGAGGTCCCAGCAAAGCCCATAAACCTGAGCATGGCTGGACCCTGGGGAACTGTTCATGGAGACTCAATAAAACAGAAAACCTTGGGAAAAAGACACATTCAAACAAGTCCAAATACAAACATGCTTTGCAACAAGAGTAACCAGAGAAGGCTGATACACACAGAGCGCTGGGGAAGGGCCTCTCTGTCATGGCACATTAGGATTTGCTCCCCAGATAGTGTTTCAGAATTCTGTGTGTTTCAGGAAAATCTGCTTCCAATGCAAAGTTTCCCAAAGATATTCTGGGCTGGGAGGAATTTGGTAGAAAAGCAGCAGCTTTAGTCTCTGCCTCTCTGGAATGTGCCATTCCAGGGCGGGAGGGAGAAAGATTTTGTGAAGCATCTATAAAGAGAAGGGCTGGGGTGCCTCATTCGCTAGCAGGCCAGGGAGGGCTGACAGAGAATTCCCTCTCCCCTACTAATCCATCCCCGCTCTCACTGACTGAACCTGAGCCCAACCCCCAGATGGTGTAAATCGGAAGAGTCTCATTATGTCAATAAGCCAGATTCTCTGCTGGTAGATATCAGCACCACTCCATTGAAATCTATGGAGCCCTTCCAATATGACCCTCTGTCTTCAAAATCAGAGCCCCACCCTTGACCTTGGACATGGCCCTTCAACAAGAGGGCTTTGTGGGATGGCAGCAGGGGATGAAGTGCTGCCCCTTATTAATTTTCTACTGAGGCTGTTTTGCGCTCCAGATTTTTGCTATGGGGCCCTGTTCAAAGGCAGAGGATAACTAGAGGGTGTGGAGCTGAGGGGTTCAGATCTAGATCTGAGAGAAAACAGAAGCAAAGACAGCACAAGAGGTTCTGTCTCGAGCTGTCTCCGTAAAGCACTGTGACCATCCACAAGGCTGTGCAAAGGAATAAATAACCCTGACAGCTGGGTCTGCAGAGGAAAGCAGGCTCCTTCATGGAGTTTCCTGTGAAGCCAGGCTGGGGATACTGTTCCGTGCATTACAGTAGCACCAGCCTAAACCAGGGTGCTCTTGTGCTAGGTGCTGCACATATTCACAGTGAGAAACAGTCCCTACCCTGCAGACTTTCCAGTCTAAATACACAAAGGCTGGGAGGGGAAGCAAAGGCAGAGAGACTTGGCCATGGTTGCATGGCAGATCCAGCAATAGAACCCATGTCTCCTGATTTCCCAGGCTATACAGGCTCTGCCTTGCTTCCCTTGCAATTTCAGGCAGCCCAGACCTTGCACCAGAACAGGCTGGAGGGGGGGCAAGGCCAGGATAATTGCAATAGGGGCACAATTTAGGCGCAGCTCCAGAAGCGGCATTGTATCCACAGGATACAACAGCCTCCTTCTCCCTCTCTGAACCAGCACTGGATCTGCCCAAGTAATGGCTTGAAACTCCCCAGCCTTGGGTTAGTGATATTTCACCCATTCATCAAAACAGAGACGTGCCCCTGGCGCACGGGCAAGTGGCATTTTGCAAGAGTGCTATCATAACATTTATTAGCAGCCATAAAACCTCCATTCAAAGGCCCAAGGGAGCAAATGTGCTGCAGCCCAGGTTTCTGAGACGTTGTAGGGGGAAGGGAAGAAAATCTGGAGGGGGGGAGGCTTTGTCATGCAAACGGTTTTGGGAGCTGTTGTGAAGGGGTTTGGGGATTCTACCAGGGCATACATTCTCTCCAGTCTTTGGCCTTTATTATGTACTTAACGGCTTTCATTTATACCATTTTCCTGACTATATACAGATGCCAGAGCAGACACTAGAGAGTCGCCCCCTACCCCGCAATCTCGCCCCTCCCACTCTTTTTTCCTTTTACAGCCTTTCATGCAGCAACACAACCTCGCCATTGTGTGCAAAGCTGACGCAGGCCCAGTGGTATCTGGGATCCTTTATGTGCCGAAGACCAGCTGCTCGCCAGCATCAAGATAACTCAAGTGCGGAGCGCTCAAGCGCTGTCTTTTCCTGCTTAAAAGCCCATCCATGCAGGAAACATCCTGGACACCCAAACCAACGGCTGCAGAGGGTCACTTCCAAGCCCCGCCAGCATCCTGCTGGAAGTGAGAAGGTCAGCGCCTGCAGGAATGACGCAGCAGGGTGAATGTGGAGCTGCTGCTGGGAAACCGAGCCCTTTAGAAAGCAAAGGAAAGGGAATCAATAAATCACACTGCACCGTCCATTGTGGCTCTGCCCCATAGGTGCGGCACCCCCTGGCTTGAAGTGGTTTCTGTCATACACAGGTTTTACAGTCTGGTTCAATGTCTTTCAGCACCCCCACTATAAAAATGGTCCTAGCACCCTTGCTCTGCCCCATAGCATCAGCTAGTCATAATAATCCACTGATGATCCACCTGCCCTCCACCACCGGGGCGCTACTGAACCACCTGAGTGAAGAGATCAACAGATAGAGAAATGCCCAGTCACCTCTCCTCAAGGCTGCAGAGTTACAGGGCCATCAGCCAAAGCACTCAGCTGATTTCAAGTCACAGGGAGAGAGGGATGAGCCCGAAGAAAGCCAGGTCTCAAAGCAGTGCTTGGCTTTTCGATGGCCACCATGCTAACGGGTGAGAGGAACTGTGCCTCCAAACACAGGAGCAATAATCCAACGAAGGTGAGACACAGCTCAGAACCTGACGCAGACTTTGCACACTGGAAATCTGAGAACAGGATTTCTTCATTGATTTACTGCACTTCCTGCTTTCGGGGCAGCCAGAACCACTTTTCCCTCTCAAAGCGTTTTTATAAACGTTCATAAATTAGGTTTCACAGCCCCTCTGGTTCCCAGTTTCATGCTCTAACCCCTATGCCACAGCACAAGAGCAGCCTTGCCTGTGGAAATCAAGCTGGGGGCTGGAAGTGAAAAGGCTAAAACAGTACACTCGAAAAAGTTGCATTGCATTTTTCTTATCCTTCAGATAGTATGCTTTGAGTTTGGGATGCAGATGCCTTTTGGTGGGGAGCGTGAGCCTTAAATTGGCTTTTTCCAGTAAACCTATCATTACTAATTCAGAAGTGCCTCCAGGGGTCCTGATCATGGTTGAGGTCCTTATGTGCTAGACACTGTACAGACACACAGCAAAACACAATCCCTGTCCCCTCCCCCCGAGCTTTCTGTCTGAAAAGACTAGACTAGCAAAGGGTGGGAGAAGGGAAGTACAACGCTGTTCCCATTTTACAAATGGGGAAACTGAGGCTCAACTGTTCAGGCTCAGAATTTCACAGTAGCTTAGCATGTTGGCAGCTGAGCAGTGTAGAAAACCTGACCTATAATGATATGCCTAAGAGTACGTCTACACTGGAGTAAAAACCCCACGGCGCAGCTGGTCGGGGTGAGCTGATAAGGGCTGACAGGGCTTGGGCTGCAAGACTAAAAATTGCTGTGTAGGAGCACCCTAAATGGGAGCTGAATCCTTTTGAAAACTGTGAGTATTGAATATTTAAAAGCCCTGTCCTGCTGACGTGCTCTTCATAGCTGCTCAGCACCCACAAATTCAGGCACGAGTCACTGGGAACAGCTGGTGTTCCGCTCCTTTGAGAAAAATCAGGCTGCAAGGGACTGATCCCAGGTCACATAGGGAACCAGCAGTAGAGTCAGGCTTTGAATCCAGGCTTCCCAACACAGTCCAGTGCTTTATCCATCCTTCACGCACAGAGCCCATAGGACTGGAAATCTCTTCAGTGACGGAGAAGAGCTTTCATCTCAGTCAGTCATCCTTGCATGCCAGTCCCCCACTGCTGTTTTTATTAACAATCCACCAGGATCCCTTCCTAACTTGTCCAAGAGGGATGTGGAGACGTGTTTCACAGGAATGCTCCAGCCCGGTGTAACGCAAAAGGCAGAAGCATGTTAATGAACATCAGCCTTCCTCCTGCAATCTATCAGTGGCCGCATCTCGGCTCGTGCTAGTGGAGACAAAAGGTTACAGCTTGCGTTGGGTCACCAGAGGCACGTAAAGAGAAATGAGCATGAAAACAGAAAAACGTGGGGAAGTCCTTTAGGGACAGATGCAAGGTTCATCGCATGGAAAAGGAGAGATGCATTCCACCTGCTGCCAACACCGCCCCAGCGATAAGTAGCTCCAGGCTGCCTGACGTCAACCCCCCGGCATTGCAAGAGATTGCCTTAGGGTTCAAACTGTTACACAGGCTTCCCAGGTGCTGTTGTAGCATTTCTTATCTACTGCACCATAGAGTCCGAGGTGCCATCATGATCATCTCATCTCCTGTGTTACTCATGCCAGAGAACTTCCCCAGCATAATTCTCAAAGCAGATCTCTTAGAGAAACAGCCAATCTTGATTTAAAAATGGCTAGTGATGAAAAATTCACCACAACCCTGGGTAAATTGTTCCAGTGGTTAATTACCCTCACTATTTACAATTTACTCTTTATTTCTAGTCTGAATTTGTCTAGCTTCAATTTACAGTCCTTGGATGCTGTTAGACTTTTCTCTGCTAGACTGATAAGACCATTATTAAATATTTGTTTCACATGTCGATACTTATGGACTAGTCAAGTCACCCCTTGACTATCTCTTTGTTAAGCTAAATATATTGGACTCCTTGAGGCTACCACTGGAAAGCAGGTTTACTAATCCTTTAATCATTCTTATGGCTCTGCTCTGACTGCTCTCCAGTTTTCCAACATCCATCCTGCATTGTTGACACCAGAACTAGACACAGTATTCCAGCAGCTGTCACACCAGTGCTAAAGAAAGGTAAAATAATCTGTCTGCTCCCACTCAAAATTGCCCTGTTTTATTCATCCCAGGATTGTATTAGCTCTTTTGGCCACAGCGTCTGAACTGGCAACCCACATTCAGCTGATTATCCACCATGACCTCAAAACATTGCACACATTTGTGTGGATTTCTTCAAATTGTGCTGATTGGGGGGGAGGGGAGAGAGAGAAAAAAATTAAAATGTTCCATTCTGACATTTGCTAAATGACATGCTTCAATTTCTCAATTCAAAACAGTTTTTAATTTTTAAATTTCTTTTACATTGTCTTAAAAAATTTAAACGTTAAAAATATTCATTGAAATGTTTCATTTCAGGTCAATTGAAACATTTACCATGACCCAAAACTAATTTTACTTCAACTTTTTGATGTGCTGAAATTATAACAAAAATTTCATTTTGGGGTTGACCCGAAACAATTTTTTTTAAATCCTTTATTTGCCCAGCTCTAATTCTGAATGAGGGCAGATCCAAACTTGCTTCTGGATGAATTTCCCTGTGAAACAGAGGTTAATCCTCTTTCCCTACCGCTTTCCAGGTTGGATGGTGTGGTAGATAAGAAGAAACAGCTGTGTGTTGCTTTCCATGAACAGTCCAGCACTTGATCTGGACCATGTTAATGAAAAGGGAATTCCTAAGCTTGAATTTTCCCCAGTGTAAACTAGGATGAATAGTGTCCCAGGGAATTCACCCAGTGCAGGGATGGCATGTGGCCAGCATAGGCTTCTATATTGCAACTATTCTCCCATGCAACCCTCACACAGAGGACAGGATGGAGGTGGGACGTGGCATGGCCAGAGCATGTTATGTTATGTATTCTGGTCCGCAGCACAGAATCTGGGCCCTCGGCGCCCAACCTTTGAGGCTGTTTAAAATTCATCTCTGAATTCTCAGCCCCTCTCTTTCTTATCAGGGCTTGCCTGTTCCATGCCCTCCCTCCTTAACAGGCCTGGAAAAGCACTTTAAATGAAAGATCAGCCTTTAGGGAGATGGGAGAGCAGAGGTCTTGCAATCTATCAACTTCATTGGCAGGCACCACAAGGCCCAATTGAATTAAATTATTTAAGGGCTTGTCCCAGAGCTCAGGGAGAGGAAGAGAGGACAGAGCACTAGGAACACAAAGCCCCAAATTAGGTATTGTAGGAAGCTGTGTAAGGCTGTCAAAGAATTGGGGGCAATTTTGATGCTATGTTGGGGCTATAAAAAGATGACTCATGGGATGCATATCCAAGCCCAGTGTAGCCATCAGCTTTTTAGTGGCTTTAAAGTGATGGGATGCAACACCTCCCTTGGTTTCTCCTATTATAATTATTATTTGTATTGCTATAGCATGAGGGATCCCTAAGCATGGATGCACCAGTGTGCTAGGCACTGTACAAACACAAAATATAAAAAGACAGGCCCTGCCCCAAATACCTTATAATCTAAGGCAAGAGACAACAGACAACAGGCAGACAGAGTGACGGCAGGGAGTACAAGGAAACAATGAGGCCAGATTGGCCAGAGGTCTCAGCTCACCAGTGGCCTAGCTGTTGTCACATTTTTTGAAGACCTCATGGCACAGGAGAGTTTTAAGGAAGATAACGAGGTCGTCTTGCAGATGTTTATCAGGAGAGCCGAGGGGCAGCACTGGCAAAAGCAGGAAGGTGCCTCTTTGAAGAAGAAACAAGTGGGCGATGGAGGCTGGGATCATGGGCCAGTCAGAGGTGGGACTTGACATCTTGATAGCGAAAGAGGGGATAGGTAGGGTAAGGACAGGCTGCGAAGGGCCTTGAACATGAAGACAAACCAGCTTCATTTGCAAGAAGTTCTCCTGAACTGGAGGCTTGGTGGATGTGGAGACAGAAGGGCCCGGGTAGCAAACACAGAGGCTCCGCACCTCTGGGAGGAAAGGAGAAGAAAAGGCCAAGAACTTACACCCCCGTCACAAAAGCCAGAGGGGAACAGTCAGTGGTGCTGCTGGGTGCAGTGTGGATAGATAAATAGAGAAGGTGGAAGGGAGGAGAAGAGACCCCAGGTTTCCCAAAGCCTGAAGTGTTTGGTTCAGGGTTCTTAATTTGGCCCCATCTCCATCACGACAGAGCTTAAATAACTTCCCGGACCCCAAGGGTACAACCTGACCCTTTCTTATTTCCTCCCGATGGGCGTAATAAAGTTGGAGGGAGCATCCCAGAAGAGATGTATATATGCAGAAAGAGGGGAGCTGATTTAACCCCCAACCCTTCCGAAGGAGTTAAGCAATTCAGGATGAAGTTAAACTTGACCTCCCCTTTACGAGCCTTAAAGTTGAACCTTAAATGTCTGCCCCACCAAAAAACCAAAAAAGTTACAAGTCCACTGAGCATGTGACTGGATGGGTATGTCAGGACGGAACAGCTATTCAGTTGCTGTTTACAGCCCTCCCCACTCCACCACCCCTGTTCTTGCTCTGGCTGCATAATCTTGAACTTTGGAAATGGAGCTGTACAGGAAATGAGCCATTTAAACTTTCCCTGTTAAGTCTCTCTGTGCCCTGCATTCTGCTCTCCTGTCTGTATCCTGGGCTGTTTCAAGCTGCCCAGTTCATTGTCAGTAGTAGGAAACGTGCATCACATTGACTGAACTTTATTGGAGAAAACCAAGTCCTCAGATGCATAAACACCACCAGTCAGAGCAGAGAGGGGGAAGTGATTTCAACCATGAGTGCTGGGATGCTAGTCTGTCCCTTGTGCTTTTGTAGGGTGGGATTGGCAACTCCCTTAGCATCCAGGACTGAGAGATTATGTTCAAATCAGCATATTTCCTCAAACCAAGGAAAAGCGAGATAATATAGATCACCAGGGATCCTACTTTAAAAATGTAAGTCTGCTGCATTGCTCAGATCAGAGGACTGAAGTCCTTGCTTGCATTTCCCAAGAGGGGCAGTGTGGTCGAGGGGAGATGGCAATAGTCTCAGGCTTTGTATCCCCCAGAGATTTAATTCAACGTGAATCACGTTTTCTCTGGAACCTGCTCTGCGTTCAGACCGCAACACCCCTCAGCTGTACCTTGCTTGTGTGCACCATAGCAGCTGCCATGCACTGGAGCACTGAGTTAGATGACCTCCCCTTCTGTTAACCCATGGGGGCTGCGTTAAAAATGCACAGCCACCACCAGTCACAGTCATCCATAGCTGATAGCCCACCAATCCTGTCCCACCCAAGACCTCAGGGCACCCAGCCCCGACACAGACCTGGTTGAGCTCCCCTGGCTGGACACTCCCCAGACTGCTGCATGTGGAACCAAGGTTCCATCCCACATACTTTGACGTCCACCGAGTCTGAGCAGCATCCAGACATTGGCTCTGCCATCTCCGGCTCCCTCCTAGGAGCAAACTCCCTATCTGGTATCTCTCCTCAGAAGTGGGACCCTACAGTGCATCAGCCCTAAGTCCCAAGACAAGAGCTGAACCCCTTATAGTTCTCCCCAGTAGCTTATGGGGAAGAGCGCCGCCCTCTGAGACGCTGCAGGTTCACTCTTCAGGGGCACGTGACAGGAATATGGAGACTTAGCAAAGTAACTTAAATGCACAGATGCTTTATAGTCACTAGAATATTTAGCCCAACTCCTTTTACCCCCAACACCGCCCAGCCACCCACACACCAAACCCGAGAGCCCTATAAGGTTTTGGGGAGTCCTTTCAGGGCCTCAAGGCCCTCCTCTCCTCCTATCTCGGCTTGCCTCCTTCTCCGTGGTGAGAGCTACTAAGAGTGAACCTAGTCCTTTTAGAACTTCCAGCCCCCCCATCAGGTGACCCTCCTCGTCAGCCTCAGAGCCCCCTTTCAGATGACCTGTTGCCCATACCAATGATGAGACTCAAAGATCTGGGTTCTCTTCCCAGCTCTGCCACTGACTTTAGGCAAGTCTTCACCTCTCTGCTTCAGTTCCCTCCCCCCGCCTTCGTCTGTCTGCTCTATTTAGACTGTAAACTGTGCAGGACATGGACGGTCTCTTTATGTCTTTGTACAGAGCCTATCACAAGTGCAGTCTCATACAAATGATAATAAATTAGCCTCTAAATAATGCTAGCATGGACAATAATCTTCTCTGTCCCCACACTATCCAGCCGCTTCACACGGTGTTCATTCAATGCAGGATTCGATTCAATTCAATTGTTTCCAGCAATATATAATCTTAGCTGCTTTCACTCGCCTAGGATCAGATCAATCGTCCTTTAACTTTGCTAGCTAGTGAATTTTAGTTTTTGTAGGGAGATTACATAGCTGTAGCGCTTCTCCCCCATCCCACCCCCTATTCAGCACTAGCTCAAATTCTGCCTGTTTGTAGTGTAACTAAAAGCCTTATCCTTTGATGTGAATGGAACTGGGGTCTTCGTTCAGTCCCTTGATCTCTCTTGCCCTTTCTCTCTACCCCTCAAAGAACATTTTAGTCCATCTCCTTATTCAGTTCAGCCTGGGGAATGAATCCCTGATCCAAATAAACTCCTGCAGTTTTGCTCTGGAATCATAGCTTAACTCAAACCATGTCACAGGACACACCCACTGCTAGGGCACCTCCTGGGGATTAGCGCCTTCCAGGTCCAATACCCCCTTCTGTCACTCACTCCTGCATGCTGTCCCCTCTCTCGCTGTGTGGTTTGGCCTTCTAGCCACATCACTGCGTTTTCCCTTTCCAGGGTATCAAAGGATCTCTCCACAAAGTGTCTTTATGCAAGTCTTCCCTGTCACTGCTATGACGATGCCATTTCCCCAGTGGCTGGTAGGGTAACCCAGGCCTATTCGCTATTCGAAGTCCCAGCTCAGGGACCCTCCAATGTCCCATCTTGCTGCTGTTTCCCTGAGCTTTTTCCTACTCTGCCTCTCTCAGGTCTCCTGGTGCCTGCCGGATAAACCTTCCTTTCAGAACCTAGACCCCCTGAGGTTTCTACTATCAGATAGAGAAAGAGCATTCTTCTCTAACAGCCAGAGACTGGCTGTAGACTCTTTCCCTGCAAACCTTTTCTGCTGCCTGCTTCCTAGCTTTATACCAGCCCCACCTGTTCCTTCCCAGCTGGGCGTCATCATAATTCAGGCCTTACTTAGGCCACCTAATTCCCCTCAGATGTTGTCTATCTAGTTCATTGACTCATTAACCCCTTCTAGGCTAGCATGGGGTGAACACTCCATCACAGAGAGGTTAACTTTCAAATTCTGACCTGGATGCAACCATATCCCTTCTATGAGAGTTTGGCCCCAGCTGGCAGAAAACTCATCAGGACAGCTGACCTTGACAGCTCTCTGCCTTCTGGGCAGGAGGCAATCCCATGGGATCAGGCAATATTGTGAGATACAATGTGAGGACAGCTTGCAAGGATCTGAGCACCTTTTGCACCCAAATCCTAGCTCTTGTCTTTGTCTCCACAGTCTAGCCTTAGACCTGGGGCAATATCCAACCCAGAATCTAAACTTAACTGAGATTGCAACACAGTCCCCTCTATCCAGCTGTAGCTTGAATTACTTGTGCCTTAATTCTGGATCCACCCCCAAAATCCCTCTACACACTTTGACCTTCACATTCCCTGTGCATATGAATGATGTTTCTCCAGGAACGGCGAGGAGAAGGTGGAGGGGTCTCTCTTAGAATTTATCCAAGAAACCCAAAGGAAAAATAGTTAATTAACTGAATGTAGCCCATGTGATGAAAGCTGTCACCATGTTGACCATTAGAAACTTAAAGGGAGCCATCGAATCAGAGCATCTTCCCCCCCAGATTTGCCCTTTGGGTCTAAGTACATGAAGGTGAGACTTGGGTTTCGTCTGCTGTACAGCCAGAGGGGCATGGCCCTGATTGCTAAAAGAGGAGCTTTACCTTCTACCCAAAAGAACAATAGAAATAAAGAGCAACTGAGAAGAGGAAGGTGTTTTCAAACCTCTGTTGTTTTAGAATTGGCCTTTGAAATGAAACCGGTGTTTCCCCATCCCAAATTTCTTTGCTGTCTGGACAGTGTAATGCTGCAGTGGTCCCTTGAAACCCTGGCAACAGTGTAATACTTTCTCCTTTCAGAGTTCCTCGGATCTCTGCACAAGGATTAATTAATTCAGTGTCACAACACTGCTGCAAGACAGGGAAGGTAAATCACTGCAGATGGGGAAACTGAGTCAGAGACTTGACCAAGGTCGGGGGGAGATGGGGGGAAACGGAATCTGGAAGTCCATACTCTAGAGTATATTTCTCCTTGCAGAGCTAGAGCTGGAACCAGACTCATAGAGCACTGCTCTATGCTCTTAGGTCACATTTCCCTTCTAGAAAAGAAATACGGTACGTAAACCACCTGAATCTTAGACGCCTGCATTTAGAAATAGACTACTCTGCTTCTCAATAATACCTAATTCTTATACAGCACTTTTCATCAGTAGAACTCAAAGTGCATTATTCTCATTGTACAGCTGAGCAAACAGAGGCACAGAGCATTGACATGACTTGTCACCCAGGAGGCCAGTGGCTGAACCAAGGGAAAAAACAGATCTCTTTAGTTCCAGCCTTGTGCTCTATCCACTAGGTCACCAAAGCAAGCCATTTTAAGGAGGTGTGTCTAGATAGAAAAGTATTACTCCCACACACTCTCCTAGCTGTGTTTTCATCCACCTCTCGTACCACTGCATACCCCATAACTTGATCAATGAAGAGATGGCCTGAGAATCTGGGAGAAATATCCTGCAAATGAAGAAAGCGTTTCTCTCTGAAAAGCCCAGGAACTGGACAGAATCAGAACTGGTTAACATTTTTGTCATGAAAAGTTGTTTAATTGAAACATGGTGGTTTTTTCACCCAAAAAAGCCCTGAAGCGTTCTGTTAAAAGAAAGAAATCAACATTATAAACATTTCCCATGATATTTTTCAAGGGCATGTTTGTCAAAATTTGCTTCAAAACTACTGACGTTTTTATAGTCAGAGAACCCACCTTTTCTACCTGAAACACAGGGATGCCAGCAAATGAAAAATTGCAGAAATAATTTGGGTGTGAAATTGCCAGGACAACCGGTCTCATTTGACTCCTTGGAAATTTTAAAATGGGTGTCCTGTTTTTTTGATCAGATCTAAGGAGTCTTTTCATAATTCGCCTGATCAGTAAATACTTGCTCGCCCATGGCTTCCACTGCAAATGGATCCCACACTCCTTGCAAAGGCCTAGTCCTTGAGTCTGGAGTGTGTGATTCAGGTAGGTTTGAAAACCAAAGGATCTGCTTCTACTTTTGCTTCCTGGAAGGCCCCCATCTCAATGGGAAGGACACAAGGAAATATCCCGGCTCCTTTTCCCCTGTGAAGGAAAGAGCCCCCAGCTTCTCTACCCCTCCTGCCCTCCTCATTAGTTCTCCCATTAGCCTGGCAGATTGCTCAATTAGCAGCTGAGCTCCATCCTAACGCGTGCGGAAGCAGGAGCCTGTTCTAATCACACTGTAATAAATCCTGCTGCAGAGCCAGCTGCCAGCCAAGGGGGTGATGGCTCCTCCACATGTACCTTCTCCACTGCAGAGAGCAGCAGCCATTATAACAGAGGCAGGGAGAAGGGTTTTTGTGGGGAGCGGAGTGTGACAGTCACACGCACACACTCCTCCCCATTCAGCGTATATCCCAGAGCTCCTCTAGGTACCTTCCATCTAACAACTGTTAAGCCACCTTCTTTTCCTGGGCTGGTAGTGGAAACGGAAACCTTCCTCCCCATCCCTCCTGCTGGGGTGCTGCGTCCAGACACAATTCCAGGCCAGTGACAAAACCCCTTCCGAGCTCTTCTCCCTTGCCTGGGAGTTGTCAGCCTTGACTTCCATTTTAGAGGAATCCCGTCCAGATTCGAATTCCTCTTCTCCCCGTGGATGTGGCACCTAGAGCTGAGAAATTCAGCTCTGCAGCATCTCGGTCTTCCAGGGGTTAGTTAGATTCAGAGTCCATACCCAGGTACCTTTTCTCCAGCATCCGCACTTGGAGTCTCATTCGAGGGGGGTGTCTTTTCTGCCCATGAGCTGTGCCCCAGCCTGTTTCAGCTGGGCACACAAATCCAGATCAGGTACCTCCTCCCCGTGACATTGTGATAGATTCAATGGCACTCACTATCTGGCACGAGCGCGGTCTTTATTTCTCAATTACTTCCACTCCATGCCATTCTAAAATAGTCTCTTCGAAATCACAGGATTCCTTGCCTGCTCTGTTTTCCTTATGCCCGGGAGATGTCGTTTCTAGTGGCAGTCCCTTCCTCCCTGGGAATTTATATCTGCTCATACCTTATTAGTGGTGGAAGTAACATCACAGTAGCATCTCGGCATCAACAGCATTCAAGCTCTGCTGTGCTAGGTGCTGTACAAACACAGAGTTGGGACAGTCTGTGCCCTAAAGAGCTTGCAATTTACATAGACAAGACAGACAGAAGCAGGGAGGCACAGAGAGGGAAAGTGACTTGACGAGTGGCATAGCTGGAAGTACAACCCAGACTTCTTGACTCCCATTTCAGTGCCCTGTTTGGGACACCTTTCCGAATCGGTGGCCTAAACTCTACTGATGTAAATCTGCTGAACTCAATGGTTTTACTTCAGATTTACACCAGCATCACTGACAGCAGCGTCTAGGCCCATCTTTGCCAGCGAATCCTCATGCACCATAATTCTCACGAGAGCTGACCTCTGGGGACAGACGATTCTTCACGCTGGTGTTTCTTGAGCTGCTCCTCCATGAAGCTGCCCTGTTTTAATTCCCTTTTATGAATCCAAGATTGTTACATCTCCGGTCACTCTCCGAAACTCACATTGGAGGGATCAGAAACCACCATCCTGGGGTCGCTTTATCTGTTAGACGGATGCTGCGTCTGGCTCCAATCAACTTCAAAGTCCCCTTTGTGCTCAGCCATTGACCGAGCTGTTTTTTCCATTTTCGTTTCATTGGTGGCTCATTATTTCTGCTTGTTATTGATGATGCTTTCTTTAATGAGCTGCTGAAAGATCCTGCTTGGGAAAGATGCCCCCTCTCATCTCGTTGCTGTTCATGAAAGGGCTTAGGGCATGAAATTTGTGTCTCCTGGAGAAGAATTCCTAACAGAGCTTTGGCCTGAAGCACAATCCACCTAAATGAGACAGGAACAAGGGCCTTACGCCTGAGCCTGACCCAGCCAGTTACATGCGGACGGCTGAGATTCTGTGCCGTGCCAAGCTGCAGCCCAGGGGCAGGCCCTCTCTACTCCGAGCTCCATCCCTCAGATGCCCCTTTTGTTGGAGATTATGGGGCACCCAGAGCATGAGACTACATCCCTGACCATCTTGGCTAACAGCCACTGATGGGCCTGTCCTCCATGAACTGATCTTAGGAGCTGGTCTTAACGACAGAGTTTTGGTGACAAAAGTCAGCTTCTGGCTTTTTAAAATGTTAACCTTTTAAAATGCTCGAAACTGAAACGCCTTTTGTTCTTGGTCAAACAAAACGTTTCATTCCACCCGATACGATTTTTTTTTACCCAGCTGTTCAATTCACAAAAATGTGTGAAAAATTCCATTTTCAGTTTGACCCACAACAATTGGTTTCCCCCAGAATTGCCATCAAACTGAAAACAAAATATTATTTATAGACTTTAATGCCAAAAGGGACTATTGAGTCTGAAGTCCTGCACATTATAGGCCACACAGAATTTCACCCACCCACTCCTACAATTGGCCCATCACATCTAGCTGAGTTACTGAGAATCCATCATTTACTCTAGTTCAAACCAGCAAGTACCCCATGACCCATGCTGCAGAGGAAGGCCCAGGGTCTCTGCCAATCTGACCTGGGGGAAAATTCCTTCCCGACCCCAAATATAGCGATCAGTTAGACCCTGCGCATGTGGGCAAGACCCACCAATCAGACTCCTGGGAAAGAATTCTCTGTAGTAACTCAGAGCCCTTCCCATCCACCAGCCGTTGGAGATATTTGTTCAAAGCAGACATGGAGGGGCTGTATGCCATTGTAGGCAACTTCCTCATCCCCTCCCCTCCATAAGCTTTTCTAGCTCAGTCTTGAAACAAGTTAGGTTTTTTTGTCCCCACTACTCCTCTAAGCTGAGCCCTAGTCATAAATTGGGTTCCCAATTAATGGGCCAAATCCTTTTCTCATTTACACTGGTATAACTGAGAGGGAAATTTGATACCAGGGAGACTTGAGAAGAAATAAAGCCTTTCAAGTGTAACATTGCTGGCAGGGGTAATGGGGTATTGAAAACAAACACAGCTGGACAGATGTTAGAAGTGGATTTATGGGCAGGGATGTGGTTATGGGCCAGATCTGGAAAGGACTCAGCTCCTATTGAGGCACCAGAGTAAGGTAGTGGGTTTTCCAAAGAGCTGTGTCCAGTGGTGGCTGAACCATCTGGGTCACGCTAGAAGCTGCTGGACGCTGAGCACCTGGACCTTATTCAGGTATGCTGGTCTTTGGAGCAAATATGGCCCCCGTGTACAAGTAGCACCACTGCAGTCAACTACATGCTGTGCATCTTCCTTTACTGCTACAAACAAATACGTGAACCATCCAAGCGCAGCCGTGGGAGAACGAAATGGAGTCTTGAGCAGCAGCGGCGGAATTGTCGGCAAAATTCCAGCCGCAGAAACGTTTGCGGGAGCTTTACAAGGCACCAATGGCAGTTAAGCCCCGACCTCCCGCTGAAAGATGAAGGATCTAACTGCCATTTGTGCCTTCAATTGCCCCTTTTGTCACTGGAGGCAGAGTCCTGGGTAGAGATTGCAGCACCAGGGCAGCTGGGTGAGAAGCATTTGAGACTTGTCAACAAGGTATCACTAGGAATCGGTGCACAAAAAAGGGGAAAAAAGACACTGTGTCTATTCTCAGCAGCTTTTTTCTGCCCCTTTGTCACCTCTTCCCCAGCATCTACAAATTAAACATTACGTGCGTCCGTGAGGAATTCAGGGAATCAACTGGCAGACAATTAAGCCACACTGAAATTCTGGTTTATGGGGAAATACACAGCAAAAAGGCTTAAGCTCAAAGATGTGTCGATTGTTAACGGTGCCAGTGTTTAGAAATATGTAGATGGCTGAGATGCTAGGCTGGAGATATGGGTGAGGAAATACCTGGGGAATAATGGAAGTGCCTTTGGCAGAAAATGCTGATTTCCTCTTGGAAGCTCTAAGAGTTAAAGGAAATGGCTGTAAACGACTCCAACCCTGGTACTTAGCTATGCTTCTTTTAGGGACCCATCCTGTTCCTTTTGACGGAGTCACAAAAAATAAAAAGTCCCGCCAACTTGAATGGGAGCAGAAGCAGGCCCTTAAAGAAGGATGGGTGATTGTTTGTGTGGATGAGGAGTAAAGGTTGTTGGCTGATGAGAAAGGGCAAATCCTAAAAGCCTTCTTTGGGGCTTGCAAACACGGATAAGGTTCTATGCTGCACCTTCCTGGTACAGCCCTGGGGGAGGGAGGGCAAAGGTGGCTTTCCATCATTTTTCTGCCCTCCTAATGCTGGGCTACTGCGTAACTTAGAGCAGCCACTAAAAGAGCCTCCCCGGGCTGTTCATGGTGACCATAGCAGCATGCAGGGAATTCTCCCCAAGGTCCGTTTGAGTAGCCATCCTTCTTAAGTACCTATCTGGACCCCATTAGCACAGAATCTGGGTACCTCTGAATCTTTGATGTCAGGTAGGGCACTGCTCTTATGCCCCTTTTACAGAGAGAAACTGAGGCACAGACAGATCACAGGACTTGCCTTAGGTGACACAGGAAGGCTGTGGCCGAGCAGGCAATTGACCTTGAGTCCCAGGCTCACCTTCCAGCTGCTAGGCTAGAAAGACCTTCCTTTTCTTCCTGATCCCACATCAGACTGTGTCAGCAGGGGGTGAAATTCCACCCGAGGCCTTTCTAAGCACCTCCCCTCTGCCTATCAGTCCCCGTGAAGGTGCCTCAAGCTGGGCCTTCGGAAAGGGAGGCCTCTCCAAATCCCTTCCGAAAATTCGGCCTTTGCATACAGCCTCTGGTATTAAAGCAGGGGAGACTGGAGAACATGACACTGTCACGAATGCCAGGAGGCAGTTAGCAGCACCTCCAAGCCCCAGTGCTCCAGAAAGGTTTGGAGCTTCATGGTCTGAAAACCAGATGTGTAAAATCGTCCCTTTTACTTTGCCCAAAGTCACGGCGCTCCGTGCGGCATTAGAACTTCCCCGCTATTTGTGTTGATTTATTTACATTCGCTCTCCGCATCGCTGAGCACCAGTCTACCTGCTTCCAGGGGAGGCTTTCGCAAGCGGCGGTTGTTCTTTTTCACCACCATGTGTTGAACGCAGGGGGCGGAAGGAAAACACCCGCAACTGCAGACCCCTCATCTATGTGTCCAGCCTCGTATTTTCCCCATTTCTCTCTTAAAGCAAACAACATATGAGTGGCTATTATGACCTGGAGAGGGCCATAGAGACCTGCAAGGCAACTGAAAAAAAAGCTGCCCGGAGAAGCTCTATGGATGCTGAGAACAAAAGGTCTGCGATCACTTTAGCAGCCTGAAAAGGGAGGGAGTGAGGGCGGGAAATAGCATGTGCGGCTTCTGGACAGAGCTGATCAATGCCAGCTGCCCTGCTCAGACCTTTTAAGCAGGACGGCTCCCCTGTGCCCCTGTAGTCGCTAAGAACAATAACAATCCTCCTCACCCTGGATCACACCTTGTCTGCCACGTAGCACTTCGCGGAGCGGGGGAATGGAGCCACTGAGGTCACTGGGAAGAGACCCGCTGAAAACAGATGCAAAGTTGGCTGGGAGGGAGGATTGGCCCGGGTCTTCCTGTTCCTTACCCCAAATATGGATCCGGTGGGGGCCCTGCACCCTTTACTGGGTCTGTACAGGAGGCAAATCCATCCCGCCAGACTGGAGGAATCAGGAAGACTCATTAAGGCGGGTTCACCCCTGCATTGGCGCAGGTCCCAGTTCAAGGGGAGGCAGATCGAGTCTCTTTTATTCGGGAGCTGTGGGGCTTTGCGTAGTGGCAGAATCACCTGGGAGCCACGCTCTGCCTCCTGGCCTGATCTGCCCCATTTGCCCTGCCCTGCCTTGGAACTCCACCAGCGCCAGGGGAGGCTGTGGAGGCAACAGCTCTAGAAGTGGGGATAGGGGCGGGACCCTTTGGCCCCTGGGTGCCAGCCTCACTGATGCAAAGGGGCTGCGTGGCAACGAAGAATGGAACCCGCCGGATACGTCCGGGCTGTGGCCAGGAGCGCGCCTCTCAGCCCAGATGGACAGACTCAAGCAAGTGTGCTAAAAGGAGCAGTTTGCATGGCGTGGGGTGGCTCAGGCTAGCCACCCGAGCTTGGAACCAAAAGGCTGAACCACTAGCCCACGCCATAAAATCTGTGCTGGGAGGCTCGCTCCCAGTTGCAATATAAATGTACCCACTATATTTCTACTCCTCTACCCAAGTTACCCTGGGGCCCTGGCAGGGTGGACAAGGCCACTGGGAATCTTCCTGCAAAGCCTTCTGTTCTTAGCAGGGGGGAAAGTTTTGAGATAATTTGAGATAATTGCCCAGCCAGCCCATCGCTGACTCATTTCAGCTCCTTTGTCCTTTCTCTCACTGCCCCTCCCAATAAAACTTGGCAAAGCCAGGACTTCTTAGGCTCCATCTCTCCCCATCCCCTATCCTCTGCCCACCGAAAGAGCCAGTGTGGGAAGATCCTTGTCCCAAACTGTGCTGGTTGCTTCTGGACGGCATAGACGGCATTACGCCCTTAAGGACAAAAAGAGCCCAGATGATTAGTTACGTCACTGGTCATTTCGGGGAGCTTTCTTTTCACATGACAGTCTCAGCCTCCACAAAGAGCGAGATTGTTCCTCCTAGAAGCCTGCAAGAAATGCTGGTGTATCAGCCCATCAACAACAACAAAAAAGCCATGTCAGGCTTTCTTAGTTTCCAGTTCTGCTGAGTGAAGGCACAATTCACAACACACACTCATGGGTGAGGTGAAAGGCGCAAATTTGCAATCACAACTCTGACATTTGTAGCCATCACATTGTATGTGATGACTGTATTTGCATGTGTAATTACTGCCTACCCTCTCCCATTGTCTGACATTCCCACACTCATAATTTCCCCCAACTGCGAATATTTAAATCAAAAATAGAGGAAAAAAAATCTTAAAATCCGTAATTTTGTACAATGGTGAAAATTTAAATCAATAAAATTTTTTAAAAATGCTTAAAAATAAGCATTGATATTATCCATCAAAATTAAAATCAAATTCTGCCAGGTCTACCCATACTCAAAATGATTCTTTAAGGATGCTTTGTTCAGTTGATTAAACTATGCAGGGTAAAGAGTAATTTGAAAATTTTCCAGCTGAACATTTTTCCGACAGAAAATGCCATTTCATCAGAATCAAAACTTTTATTGGGAAAATGATGATTGATAAAATTTCATTTGGAAAAAAAAATCCAAACAAAGCATTTTCATAATGGCAATATTTTCAGAACAGAACATTTCAATTGTTTTCTTTCTACAATTATTTTGTTTTATATTATATTTTAAAAAATGCTTGAAGAATCTAAATAAATACAAAACGTTTCCATTTTATCATAATGAAATGTTTCAACTGACCCACAACAAATTTTTGTGGAAAATTTCATTTCACAGGAAATTTCAAAATGTTGGCTTTTTGTTCCAAACTAACAATTTTTTTTTCACAATGTCAGAATTTCCTGTGAAACAGAAATTCCAGTTCCTGACCAGCAATAGTAAAAAGCCATCTGGACAAGGAGACTTTAGAAATCATCACTAGTTGGAAAATTCCAGCTCAGGAAATTTCTAAGCTTTCTACATCAAATAGTTTGTGGTTTTTGTTGTTTCATTTTGTTTCCTTTCCTCATCATCTTTTGCTCTAAAAAGCTATGAAATGAAATGCAAAAAGCATCTCTAGCACTAATGCAACATGAAAAAGACAAACTCAAATACACAAAAGGCAGGAACCTAGAAAAAGCTGTGGCTGCTTCCACACAATCAGCTGAGCTGTATTTCATGCCAGTAGTTATTATTGTTTATTATTTATATTCGGATAACTCCTAGGGGCCCCATTCATGGACTAGGATCCCAATCTGCTAGCCACTATATAAACACAGAACTAAAAGAACCTGACTCCAATGATCGTACAATCTGAGTCATAGTTCCTCTTTCTTATTTCCTTTTAAAATCTACACAAGACATCCATTAAAGCAGGCTTGTGCGGTTCTCACCATGGCCAAGCTGCAAATCTCTTAATCTGAGCAGGGCTAGCTGTGGGACACAAGGTGGATGGAGACCTAAACGACAGGCATCACCAAAATTATTCATGGAAGAAATTTAAAATACATTGGAACTCATTCCATTCATGTGAATGACTCCATCTGTAACCTCAAAAAGGAGTTATGGACAACGGCAATACTTTTCCACATGTGTAATTAGATGGTGGAACTCCCTGCTACATGATCTCATTGAGACCAAGAACTTAGTAAAATTCAAAGAGGGTTTGGATATTTATATGGATAACAAGAATATCCAGACTTATAAAACTTAAAATGAAAAAAATCAAGAGGGGAGATAAAACTTAATATTTCAGGGCTTATGCCAACCTCTAATTATTAGGGATAAGGATGAGGCCTTTACGAGGGGACAGAGTATCCCATTGTAGGAGCTTCTTATACTTTCCCCTAAAGCATCTGCTTTTGGCCACTGACGGAAACAGAATCCTGGGCTCAACTGGGTTGGTTCTGCCGCGCAGAGTTTTATGATTCTTCATTTCAGATGCAAATAATTTGCAACAACAAAAGTAAGGAGAGGCCACCTTTTTGTGGCATGTTGGCAATTTTGGGATTAAAGTGGGTGACCTCCTTCTGAATGAGGGACCTTTGAGAGGCAGAGCAGGGAGAATATCATCAGTCATTGCGACACTATCCCCAGACCTGCCGGTGGTGGTTGAGTGAGGAGCTGTTTGATCTGGGCTGGTAAAATGTAGTGACAACCTGCAAAAGTTGCATTAATGCCCTTTATCAAGGTATACTGTAAAATACACAGGATGTATGACAGGGCCTGGCTGACATTGCAGGGGGTAAATGTAACAATGCATCACTGCTTAGGGGTGGTTTTACACTTGAGATGTATATGCCTATGCACACTCAAACACACGCACTGTACACATCAGTTGATGGCTAAATTAGAACTCTGACAGAGTCAGCAATCTATGCAGGAAACTGATCGATATGGCAGCTCAGAATAGCCCAGCCAGGCTGAAGATGCATTCGCTAGGGGTCACACAGACAAGAACAAGCACCTGGGACTAATTGCACTAAATAAATGAGCAATTAAGGATATTACAGGAAGACTAAAACATCCCAGACCTCCCTCTGACCCTCTTGCTATTACCATGGAAACAGCCACCCATCCTGAGGTATGTCTATGCATCTGCCAGTCAAGCGAAAGGCTCATAGTCACAAAGAGCTAAGGGGGATTTCATGGGGCTCGACTGAAAGAGAGGAAACTTATGGCCAGCATCTTTGATGGAAGCCTAGCTGAGAAAGAGAGAGTCCTCAGTGCTGGATGGGTCACAAGGGCAGAGTTGGGTGTTCAGACCATCCGTGGGTGGTGAGGGAAGTGGAAACTTAAGTGCCATTGTTCCAAAAGGATCTCAACCGCCGATGGAGAGTGCAAAGTTCTCCCGATAGGTGGTGCGACATAATGGAGCAAACAGGGAAAAGAGCTGCACTCTATCTCATGAAATCACAGGGACTGCGCAACGTAGTCACCACTCTTGGATATGCACCGATCACCGGGCAGACACCTGTCCCCGTGCCTGGATATGCACTGATCAATAGGCAGACACCTGTCCCAGAGCACACTGGCCACTGGCACGGATAGGGAGGACTGGGCACGGGCGCATGTTGAATTGCGCTGCCTCGCAGACTAGGAACCGGACTGTGGCACCCCTGCTAACAGTGGATAGTGCTAGAGTCCGTAACTCGTCCCACTGACATCACTGGAGTAAGGGGTTACTTCACACCGGAGCACCCGAATTTGGCTGTGAGCAAATATGGCCTAATCCTGCAAGGTGCTGAGTGCCCCTGACTGAAGGGGGAGTTGAAGGCACTCGAGCCCCAGCTCCTCAGTGGAATTTTGGCACTGCTTGCAATGAGCGTTAGGCACCTAAATATCTTTGAGGGTCTGGGCCCAAGTACATGCGGGATTGGCTCTTACGGGGGTTTTTTGGGGGGAGGGAGAAGGGTTTAGAGCGGTGCTGGTGAAACGTGTCAGACTGACAACCTGGGAGACTGAAGGGGGGGACAGAACGGGGACAGAGGGAATCTCTTCAAGGGGTCTGTCTCCACAGCCTCTCCACAGAGCCTGGTAACAAAGAGGCTGCGGCTAGTCATTGCCCACTGTGGCATGGACACCATGGATAGTGAACCCACGACCCATCATTGCACAGGGGCTGCAGTGCTGCCCCCCCTCCCCTCCGATGGCCAGCCAAACCCACCAGGTGACAAAACCAAACCAGGCAGAGGCGAGCGGCTGATATCATTTTTTGGCAAGGAAAGGCCTCTGCTTCCTGCCTCAGCACCAGTGGGCCTGCCGGGGAGAGGCCGCGCTCCTTCCAACACTTACTTGCTCAAATGGAAATGCCATTAGAGCCCCCCTCTCTGGAGGGGCTGAGCCGGGAGTGCGGCGAGTAATAAATATAACATGAATGCTAGCGCGCAGCCTTTGCTTCCAACCCGTCCCCACAAGCCGAGTTCATTTGCGCTCTTTAATGGGTTGTTTTCTTCTTGCAGTCCCAGCTGCCCGATGCTCTCACGGAGCCCGTTTTAATAATTAGGTTTGGGTTTTCAAAACATGCTGGCATTGGGGAAATTGCAGATGAATCAACAAACCCTCGTTTATGTGACAAACGAATCAGAGCTAAGCAAGGGAAAGATGCTTTTTTTCTCATCCAGACCCCACAATCCGCCCTTCCCCCTCCCACACACACTAGGATAGAGAGAGAGGCTCTGCATATTACCAGAAAAGGCTATACCAAGGGAAAGCTACATTCTACCAGGAAACCACATGAAAAAGCCTGTGGCTCATCCTTAAAAATCCCACCCACAAAAGCAATAGTATCAGAGTCGCCTGTGCAGCCTGAACTCCCTTTAGAAGTAGCCGCTCCCGAGCAGAGTGTGAAACTCTCTCTCTCAACCTCATTGTCCTCCTTCAAACCAGCCTTTGCTGTGATGCCTCGAACGGCAAAGCCACTGGGTGAGCTGAGATCACTGTCCATCACGTTGTCCTCTGATTGTGCTCCCCCATCTGTCTGTCTGTAGCCACCCATTGTCTCCCTCTTGTCTTGTCCTTAGATTGTAATCTTTTCCGATTCTCTGTGTACAGTGCCTAGCACAAGACGGCCCTGGTCCATGCTATATTCACCATTGTCATCCCCTTGCCAGGGTCCTGATGTGGGCTAGAATGTCTGACCATGGTCGAAAATGATGGACACAAACATTTTAAAGAAACAAGGCGGGTGAGGTAATATCTTTTATTGAACCAACATCTGTTGCTGAGAGAGACGCTCTCCCACCAACAGACGTTGGTCCAATAAGATATTTTCTCACCCACTTTGTCTCTCTACTATCCTGGGACCGACACAACACTGCATATAAACATTTTCTTAGGCTTGTCTACACTAAACACTTAAATTGACGTGTGCTAGGCAGGAATTACTGTGGTGGTCCACCTCCGTATTGTCCTTCTTTTGTCAGTGGTGCCCATCCTCAGGAGGGCTTCCACCCACTTAAGAGGGGCCATGGGGAGGGCTGAAGGCCTAGGCTCTCAGCTCTGTGCACAGCTTCCCCCTGGGAGCCTCGCTGCCAGTGGGATCCCAGCTCCCTGCCCCCAAACAGGCTCCCCACCAGGATTCTGAGCACAGCTGCCATTCCACGAGGGATCGTTGCTAAAACTGTTTGGATAAAATCGTCGTTTCTGAGTCATTATTGAGGCCCTCAATGACTTGTCCATTCATCCTCTTCCTCCCTGGTTTGGGACAATCACTTTTCACTAATGCTGGCCTCCAGTTCTGATCCAGACCCAAACCTCCCAAAGATTGCACATTCTCAGAGCTAGGGTTTCCCTGTACAGGTCTGTCTACACTGCAATCAAACACCCTGAGCTGGCCTGCGTCAGGGTCTGGCTGGCAGCTGGAAACAAGAACCCAGCTCCCCATGCTGAAGCTGGGCAGAGACCATTAATGGGCAAATTCAGCCATTGAGAGAGAAAGCAGTGACTACAAACATCCATCTATCAAAGTCTGTGGCTCGTTTCCTGTTAAGTTGGCAGATGGCTCCTGTGGTAAAGACAGAACTGTTTACAGGCGTTTTATGGCTTAGGCTGTGCTCACGGAGCGCTTGTTTGCATTCCTGAAGCAGCGACTTGTGGAAGGACCCTATGCTTGTGGGGACGGGCTTCCAGACAGGTTAATACCAAGTAAGGCCAACAAGATCAACATGCAAAAATAGGCTTCTGGAAAGGATACACTGAAGGGACCCAAAATGGCCCATTCCTACCAAGTTGGGGGGTTGGGGTCTTTCTTTCTTTCTCTCCCTTTCTCTCTCAGACAAATAGTCTTGTCCTTTTTCTCCCCTCTTTGTTTAATCCCCTTTTCTCTTTCTTCCCTCCCTTGCACTTGGTTTCCCTCTTCATGGCTAGCTCTAGCACCAGGTAGACTCTTTCCGGTCCTCTTACAAGTACCCCTTGGGCCCGGCAGCCCCTGTAACATGCTGTTCCCAAAGTAGCACGAGGAGGAGGGGGAATGCGAAGGGGCCCAGATGTGCGCCGTAATCGATCCAAAATGAGAAACGGTTGGAGGATGGGGGAGCGATTAGCAGCTGAAGAGAGTGGGAGAGATAACGCAGTTGAGGGTGATGGGAGAAAGCTGGAAAGAGTGAGAGCTTTTGGAAGAGAGACACCTGCAATCTTTGCCAGCACCAGCCTGGGTCTTCTTGCTGCTGACAGCTGACAATTACCAGCCATTATGACCTTCCTTGAAGCGGAACATGGGCTTTAATGCAGCCAATTTCAGGTCGCTGGCCTCTTCAGCGGAGAATGAAACTTTGTTAAATGGCGATAGGGATCTGGAAGTGGCATTAAAGCAGGGAAACCAGAATAACGTTAGCCAGATACCATGGGCTCTCTCAAAAGCCTTTGTTGCAACACAAACACCAGATCATCCTCTCTACAGGGCTCCACTTTTCCACAGGGCAGCCACAGGACCGCGTGGGATGCAGGTATAACAGCGGTATGTGTGAACGCAGATGCATTGGAGTGGGCGTGGGTGGCACGGAGGCTGTTATACCGTTCAGTAAGCTACGGAGGCAGGGTACAGCCTAAGAACTGCAGGACCCTGAAAGGAAGCGACCTCCTTGCTATGGGTGGATCAGCAGGGTGCACACTTCCCTCCACATCAGCATTTAGGCTATAGCCCAGCACGGTACTGGCACATCATGGTGCTGAACCATCTTTCAGAGGAGACATACAATCAAGACGCCGACCCCTTCAAGGACTGTATAAAAATCAGGGAGTTAATTCAGGTGCCCTGACCAAATTCACCCCCAGCATAAGTCTTTCCATTCTAATTCTTTTCTTCTCTAACCCTCATCACCGCAGTATAGGAGCAGATCCCATTTGCTGATGGCTTTTAACAGCACCCCATGCTGGAAGGCAGGGAAGTGCTGTCTTTCCTTGGTGGGGGGGGCACAGGTACATGAAATAACTTTCATAGGCTCACACTAGAAGCTTGGGGATGAAGTGGGAATTGAACCCAGGTCTCTTAAATCTTGAGCTCATGCTTGATCCCCTAGGGGCTTGGGCACAGAGTTGTTGCTGCAAGTTCATTAAATCAATGAGTTAGTTAAATGGGTGCCAATTCCTAGTGAGGAAACGTTGAAGGTTTCTAACCATTAGGGGAGTGAAGTTCTGGAACAGCCTTCCGAGGGAAGTAGTGGGGGCAAATGACTTATCTGGCTTTAAGACTAAGCTTGATAAGTATATGGAGGGGATGTTATGATGGGATAGTTTATTTTGAGCAATTGATTTGGATTATCGGCAGATAAGTCTGCTCAATGGTCTGTGGGAATGTTGATGGGATGGGAACTGAGTTACTGCAGGGAATTCCTTTTTG
This sequence comes from Mesoclemmys tuberculata, assembly GCA_007922155.1. Taxonomy (NCBI): domain Eukaryota; kingdom Metazoa; phylum Chordata; order Testudines; family Chelidae; genus Mesoclemmys; species Mesoclemmys tuberculata. Next base: position 7,409,713 of record ML675642.1, read on the forward strand.
GGTGTTGTCTGGTGAGTCTTGCCCGCATGCTTGGGGTTTAGCTGATCGCCATATTTGGGGTCGGGAAGGAATTTTCCTCCGGGGCGGATTGGCAGAGGCCCTGGAGGTTTTTCGCCTTCCTCTGCAGCATGGGGCATGGGTCGCTTGCTGATGGATTCCCTGCAGTTTGAGGTCTTCAAATCTCACTTTTGAGGATTTCAATAACTCAGTCATGGGTTCGGGGTTGTTATAAATGTGTATGGGTAGGGTTTTGTGGCCTGCCTTGTGCAGGAGGTCAGACTAGATGATCATATTGGTCCCTTCTGACCTATGAGTCTATAAGTCTATGAGACACTGATTTCAAACTGTTTATATTGGTTCAGCTCATGTTAGCATTGCTAAACTGATATAAACAGTTTCACATCGCTATTAGTGTGTCCACACTCTAGAGGGCTGCACCAACGTCACTAAATTAGTTAAATAAGTCTGTAGACTAGCCCTAGGCCATCTCTCCTCCCATTCAGTCTCCATGAGCGGCAATCAATCACTCCTGAGTGATTGCAATATAGACATGCCCGAGCCTGCTATAATCGAGCTAGCTTGGATCCTGGAGTGGCAAAGCTGCAGCAGCGCAAGCTGTACAAGCTTGCCCAGAACCCCACGTAATTACTCGGGCAGCTAACTCGCACTGCCGCAGCTTTACTACTCCAATACCCAAGATGGACACTGGTGGAGTAGTGCTAAATTCTGCTCTGCTAAACTAAGGTACATCAAGAGCGACTTCGGTGGAGTGGCTCCAGATTTATGCTGATGCAACGGAGAGCAGGACATAGCCTGGGAGTTCTTCCTCACTTCTTGTCCTGAACTGTTGCTCGCTGCCACATCCCACCCCAGATACAAGCACAATGTTCTCTATGTATCCCTTACTTCCTTCACAGGGGTGTTGGGAGGCAGAATTCATTAATTTATAAAGCACTTTGAGCTCTCAGGTAAAATTTTCAAAAGTACTTAAGTGACTTAGAAGCCTACATCCCATTGATTTACGTTCCCGTGACATAAGCCTTTACTACTAATAATTAATCAAATAATAATAATTTACTTTAATAATAATCATTAATTATTTGTCTTTTGATAGCACCTAGAGACCATAACTCAAGAACCACTGTGCTAGGGGGAAGGGACAAATGCAGAGAAGAGAGAGAGGAAGGGAGATATACACAAGGACTGGAGAAAGAGGGGAAGTGTGTGTGTGTGTATACATGAAAGAGAGAGATCAGCAAAAAGAGAGAAGGGATGGATGCAAACTTTACTTAAGTCTTCCCTTCTTTACTGTGTTTGCTACACAGCCACTTTCATTAGTTTCAAGGGAGTTAGGAACCCAACATACTTAGGAGGTTTTGAAAATCTTACTAGTCACCCATCTGCATTGTGAGGCAGCTCAAGACCTTTGAAAATCTGGTCCTAAGTCACTTTGGGAAATTGGTCTTAAACTCCTAGGCACATTTGAAAATCTTCCTCCTTCTGTGATGGGGGTCATATTAGCAACTCCTGTTATTATTTACTTCCTTACTAACTGCTGGAGGATGACAAAAGACGAGCAGCTGCAGGATTTTATTGCTAGTGACCTAGTGCCAAAAAAGCCATTTCTATTTCTCTCGCAAAGAATTTACAAGTGGAAGACTTCAGGCTGAAAACACCTCCAGGCATGGACTGCATCCTTATTTGGACCTCATACAGTTCCAAGCACATGGGTGTTTAGCAAATAACAAGAACTGATATAAAGACATACCATGATTGCATGTGGCGTACAAGTAATCATTTATGTAGCAGCTTTCATCCAAAGATCTTAAAGTGCTTTAGAGACATTAGAAGACAGTTTCTCAAAAGAATTCTGCACCTACAATTTAAACCAGATTTTCAAGCGCTGAGCTCTTTTGAAAATCTGGCCTGATGCGTCACCAGGCCTCTTAACAAAAATACTAACAATAATAAATCATATTTATGAGCTGTCTTCCAGTAGCACCAAGAGACCACCAATCAAGAGTCGTTGTGCTAGGTGCTGTATGCACACAGAATTGAAAAGATAGCTCCTGCTATAAGAGTTTACTCCATTTACAGCTAGGGAAATTGAGACACAAAATGACTTCTTCAAATTATCTTAGCCTGAGAGTGGTGTAGTCTAGGAAAAAACCCAACTATCTTGCTTTCAATGCCCCTGTTCTACCTACCTAGATATTTCTAGGTCCCCATTACTGTAGTATATGAACACCTCATAATCTTTAATGTATTTATGGTCATAACATCCCTATGAGATATGGAAGTGCTATTTTACAGATGGCGAAGAGAGGCACAAAGACTCTAAGGACCAGGCTTTTAAAGGTATTTATAGGCATCTTGTGGGAATTGCAATCGGGCTATTTTCAAAGAGGACCTTTAGAAAATCCCATTGGGATGAATAACTTCCAGCCCAGGCTCTGCCCCTCTAGTGGAGGAGGAAAGCAGCTCTTTACTGTGTATGTTAGACAGTCACTTAAACATTTGTTTGCTCGGTGCCGGGGAAAACACCTCCTCCAGAGCCTCCGTGGCTATTAATTTTCTGAGACACACAATATGTTATTGCTGTTATAAACCAGGACTTTGCTGTGTCTGTGGGCCCTGGAAATTAGTCATTCCTGCAGTTAACAACCAGTGGGTTCACTCGTTAATTGCCCTACCTCTGGCTGTTAAATAACCAACCCCTTGTTAACTCCTGGTAAAAAAGCAATTAGTCGGAGGGGGGATGGATTAGAGCTGCAATGATAACGTGGGGGAGGATGAGAGCCGGAGACTGCTGGGGGAAGGGGTGACCTCCAGCTCTCTTCTCAGACAGGAAATTCATGCCTGGTCTCATTTGCAACACGGCTAGAAAAGGGATGCAGCAGTCGGGGAAGCCAGGAAAGAGACTGTAAAAAGTCTGGGGGTCCCTATGGAAGGCTTGATCCTGACAGATTACGGGGTCCAAGTGGGTAGGGCAGTAGCCTCAGGTTTTATTTCTGGCTCTGTCTTTGACTGTGGGCAAGCCACTGGTCTTTCTCATCCATTGTCTGTCTTGCCTATTTAGATTCTAAACTCTTCAAAACAGGAGTTGTCTCCTGCCCCGTGGGTAGTATCTGTTGGAAGGGGTTTTTGCAGCACATGGAGACTTAGTCCTAGTTTGCTAAAAATAGCAGTGAAGCTGCAGTCCCAGGCTAGCTGTCTGAATATCCTGGCCAGGCTTGTACTCAGGTGGTATTTTTAGTGAGCTAGCTCCACTACCTCGTGGTCAGACCTCCCGAGGACCATGTAGACAGACCTGAGTAAGTACAGAACCCAGTGCAATGGACCCCCTGATCTCAGGTGCTACTGTAATGCAAATATTATCATTGACCTGAAGTCAAGAAGAGTCTTTCGATCAAGCCTGTGGAGAGGCAATATAGTCTAGGGGTTAAAGAACAAGGCAGACATCAAGGGACCCAGAGCTATTCCACTGATTCGCTGAGAGACCTTCAGTATCAGTTTCCATCTCCCATTTTTAATGATATTGACCAATCTAGCAAGGGGACTGTGAGAATTAATGAGTTTATGTCTGCATAGCGCTTTGAGATTCTTGGGGTGAAAAGTGCTAGATAAGGACAACGTAGTGGTGTCCTCATTCTTTCTGTTTGATGAGCTCAGTAAAAATGTGGTCCACTGACAAGCCAAAAAGTGATACATATTTGTAAGGTTCAGTTCTCCTGCCATTTGAAAGTCCATCTGGGTTCTTTCAGCCTTGGACAGCTTCGCCAGCAATAACAAGACATGAAGATGATGCATGAAGTGAAATGGAACATAGCTTGTTCTGCTGTAGCCACTTGGGGTCTCAGGCAATCAGGGAGGATGGAGGACTTGGACTGCTGTTGCATGGCATTGGGATCTATCCCAGTCTATCAGAATGGAGGATTTTGGAAGAGGACTTTGCACTCTTGCCCTTGTCAATCAATCAATCAGAGGGAGGATTTATGGCTAACTGGAGTTTGGTTTTCAAAACATGCTGGTGTCTGAGGCATGCAGAGAGTGGGGCATTCCTCTCTTAAGCCGATGCAGCTTCTGTGGGTAGACAAGCCCTTTTTGCTACATAAACTATGTACAACAAAAAGAAAAGATCTCAACATTTAGGGGGAGATTTTCAAAGACAAAGAGGGATGCTCAGATCCCATTGAAAGCCAATTGGCATTACGTGCTTAATTCCCATGGGTTCCTTTGAAACCTCAAGTTTTACCCATTTCACTCTGAGCTCGCTGTGCCAGAGAAGCAGCCTGTATTTTGACAGTGATCAGGGTTCTTCTATCTCCCAGGGGAAAGGAGCCCCTGGGTGAGCAAAAGGTGGCTTGGAGCTTCAACAGCAAAAATGCCAGGGATGAATGTGACATTTGAATTTCGACACGTCTCCGATGGGGAAATAGCTACTCCGCTGACATTCATGGAAAAGCATCATCTTGGAAGCATAAAATGGCCCAAAAGGCACCGGTAAAAACGACTGTTCAAAACTTCACTGAAAATATGCAACACTACAGACATCTACACACCCAGGGCATACGTGGTGTTGCTCTTACAACAGGCCCTCATGTGTTGGTTCTGGCACAGTCCAGGATCCCTGTAATGCTAGGTGCTTTGGCCCTGTGTCCAATCTGCACCTAGTATGCCTCTCCCCGGGCCTGTCCCTATGTGTGGGCTAAAAAGGGAGAACAGAAGCTGAAGCAGGCCCTATGCTTTGCCTGCATGGAGGAATTCTCCTCTATCATTTGCATTAACAGCCCAAAACATCAGCACTGCAACAGAATCCGTCACTGTAGTGTGCGAGACCTGGGTTCTAATCCCTGCTCTGCCACATGCTTCTGGTGTGACCTTAGGAAAGTCACTTCACCTCTATTTCTCCAGCTCTAAAATGGGGATAATTAAACCGAGCTATGTTCATTGATGGTGACAAAGCCCTTTGAGATCCTTGGCCAGAAGGTGCCATGTAATTTTAGTTGTTACTGCATGTGTGATTCCATTCTGCCTACATCAGAAAAAGGCGTGGTGGCACACGGCTTTGCGCTGGTTCCTGTACGGCTGTGCGTATGATCTACTCGTGGTCACTGTTCTGTTCTGCATTGTCAGAGGCTGTTTGAACACTCACTTTAATTACAGGCTTACGGCTTGAGTCAGAGCAGCGTGAATAGCAGCAATTCAAACCTCCTGCAACTGAACTATATTTATCCTCCAGGAACAAACACTGAACAAAAGTTGCTGCCAGCGCCCGTCTGAGAAGCAGGGTATTCTCGGGTGGTGGCAGGTTGAACACTTGTTCTCTCTGCCATTAGAGGAAGGACTCGGTGTCTTCCTGTGATTCCCTGCTAGCACGCTGCCTTTTCTGCTGCTAGTCTGACAGCAAGAGACTTAGAAAGCCTGATGAAGGAAGACTGTACCTAGACGCTGTGGTATTACCCCTGTCTGAGCCGATCTTCTGTAGCAGTATTTGGGGTCAAATCCAGGGTTCAAGATACTAATGCTCTAGAATCTCTCTCTATTATAATGTTCTAGACTATAACCCCCCAGTCATGCTCTAGAACAGCCCCTGTAATAATGCAATCAAGCCTAACCCACAGTAATGTTGAGAACCTAACCCACATCATAATACTCGAGAATCTAAGCCACAGCAGCGCTCTCCACACTAAGTCAGTGGTTCTCAGCCCGTGGCCTGCAGGCAATTGGCCCGCAGTTCCCCTCCTTCTGGCTGCAGAAGGGAGCTGCTGCCTTAAAGGACCCAGACAGAGCACATTGCCACGGACTACAAGACCGATGCAGGCTCCCTTCTGCAGCCAGGGGGATGGTAGATCAGTGCTCCCCTCCCCCTGGCTGTAGCAGGAGCATGGAAAAGTGCTCTGCCTGGGTCCCTAGGTGCTGGGGTCCCTGCTGGAGCCAGAAGGAGGGGAACACTGATCTCCCATCCCTCTGGCTGCAGAAGGGAGTCATTGCCAAGGGATCCAGGTGGAGTACATGGGGCTACAGGAAGCATGCAGTTTCCCTGCCTCCTCTGGTCTCAGAGAATGGGGAATAAGTAGCCCGGGGCAGGGAGGGACGTGTCATGAAATTGACAGCAGGCAAAATTAATGATAATGGGAAAAAAATGGGTTGTTATACACAACATGTGACTGACCCGTGGAACTCCTCACCACTAGATTGAGGTCAAGAGCTTAGTAAGATTGTTGCAGAAGAATTAAGGTAGCTAATGAAACCATCCACAGGTTCAGCCGAGAGGGGAAAAGAAGTAGGGGTAGAAATCCCCTACGTCAGGGCATAATCTGCTTCTCATCCCACAACATCTGTCACGTCACAGGGAGCAGCACAGCATCACCCTCACTCTGGCTTGTTGTCTTGTTTCTACAGCAAGCAAGTTTCGGATGTGATGGCTTGTTAGGCCAATCCACCCAGTTAATGGGAATGCCATGTCAGAGCCTGCTAGGAAGAGGCCTAGCAGCTCCACTCTAATCCACTTGCCTTCCAAGGCTAATGAGCTTGGACAGCTCGGATTTGAAATCAGAGTTTCCCTTCTCCTTGATGCTGTTGATTCCTGGTACTTTACTGTGTGATATCCAGTGCAACCCTTCTGGGTTTCCCCAAGACAGGCTACCCCCATCCATCACCCCGCGGATGCTCTTTTAGCTGCTGAACCCAGCACAATGATAAGTCTGCCTCTAAATCACAGGGGTTGGGAACTGGATTCCTATATGGGCAGGGCATTCCAGTCAAGGTACATTGTGCCACAGGCCTATATCCAGAGTGATTCAAGTGCTGTATGAACCCTATAAAACTGGCACTTCTGGAGCATTGTTGCTCCTTGTATCAGGACCCAGGGGCCTTCTGTCTGATTGAATGCTCTGTCTCTGAAGCAGCGTGGCCATTTTAGAACATTATCACCCCAGCTGAGGCCGGGGCCACAGGCAGAGAGCTCTGGCGAAGAGCGGGATGCCCTACGCAAGATGGTCAGAGTTCAATGACTGTCTTTATAGCTGACTGACAGGGAAATACATCTCCAGGGTCACTTGGCAACAAGCGTTCAAATTCTCCAGAGTTTGCAAATTTCATGCCATAAATTTTTCCTGGGGTGGACTCTGGGCAGCATTGTCCCAACAAGATGAATTTGGGATGGTGGGGAAAAGGGGGCCTTTTGTTCCAGGGACTTGCTGCTTCATCCCTAGATAGAGAAGTCTGAGCAAGCCTTGGTCTCCCAGCACAAACACAATGGGCCACTTCTTGAGACCGAGGTCCGGGCTTAGTCCAGTGGAGGTTTTGCCCCATTTAGGAATGTCTCTTCTGAAATAAACCAGATTGCCATACAGAGTCGCAATTCAAAGCGTCAGCTCAGCATGTGTCTGCTCGCTCCACAAGCCCTCATCTGTCTGAAATCCCATTGTCAGCACTTGGGGAAGGGCAGATATTCTTTTGGTTTGGGGTTTTCTCAAAGGCTTAAATGTTCCCTTGGAGAGGGGTGAGAAAAGGAGGGCTCGCTGTCATCAAAAACCAAAATATCCTCTTCCGTCCAGGACAGAGATTAAAATCTCTCTAAGATTTGTCCAGTCCTTTGCTGGCTCCTTCTGATAACAGGTTCCTCTCTGGAAAAGAGCACAGCTGTGCTTGTTGCCACTGAACAGATGATCAGAAAGCATGTTTGGTTTGGTATGGATTAACTAAACAGAAAAACAGAAGATAAAAGAAAAAACTGGCTGACAAATTTGTTGCAAATGATTCCGCAGCACAGTAGGGCTATTTGCCCTCTAGCTAAAGTGAGCAAATATTTCAGGTCCCCAGTTTGAAAGGGAAATAAAAGCTGCTGAGACGCTGCCCCAATCACCTCAGGAAACAAACCAACCCAACTGTTCATTCAAGCTCAGTGGATGCCACAATTCTGTGCATCTTTGGCTGCTGCTAGAGAGATCCTGGTCCTGCAATTGCTGCTGCTGGACTACATCTTGAGTCCTTACTCCCTATTTACTCGGCGTGTAACTCAATGTGTCATCCTGCCCTTTGTGGATGTAAAATGGTACTGGATCAACTTCGTAGTGCTTTGCACACAGTGTGATGACACAAAAAGCCTGTTTCTCTTCTCACGCTGGCTTTATGTGAGGGGACTCTGGCAGGGTTATTCCTGATTCATACCACGGGTAAGTGAAAGGAAAATCAGGCCTAAGGTGCAAGGCAGTGGGTGCATCAGGCTGTCAGACCTATTCAGCCAAAACGCCACCGAATCCCTGTAAATCAGGATCAAGGCCTTTGAAGTCACTGGTGCCTCTTCATTGCCTTCACTGGCATAAGTGAGACAGAAGTCCAGACCAATGACAGTTTAGCACCATCTATGGGTCAAGGTGGGTGGGGTTCACATGGACCTCTGTGCACTAGGAACTAGGCACTCTTTTCACATTGGCTACCAAAACCCTGTCAGGCTGTTTGGGCAAACAACCTGATCACATATCTACATGTATACGGCGCCCAGTGAAATCTGGATTAGGCCCTGGGTGCCTGAGCGGCTGACCTAAAAAAGCGGTAAGCTTCAACGCTGCCATGGCCGATTCACTGAGAAATCTGGTGCCGCGTTTAAAGGAGCTCTTGAGAACGGGAAAGGAAGGAGGAGGAGGAGAAACTGCAAAGAGATGGAGGAGGAAGATTTGCAGAGATGGCGGGAGGGTGCTTGGAAGCTTAATGTGTAATGCAGGGTTTAGCGTGTGCTGTAATAACCTTCCAAATATCACCATGAGACAAACGTCAATTAGCAGCTCATCAATCGCATGGTAATGGCTAATTACCAACTGGCCAGGGAATTTGCTTTAGCAACACAGACACTCCGCGAGCACAAACAAATGGAAGGCACATTCTGTAACTTTATCCTGCGGGCACCAAAACCCCAAAGCAGGTCTCAAGGGAACATAAGCAATGTCGGGAAGCCGGCAGTCATCCTCGAAGCTAAATTGTCATCAGGGCAATTGTCATGGGCATCCAAAGCCAGGTGCATATTTTTTGGGTGGTGAGGGCAGACGTGTCTCTTTCTCAATCATGCCAACATAAATCAGGAGTAATTCCACTGTGATCAGTGGTGTTGCAGTGTTGTAAACCCAAGGGAAGTGAGAGGAGAATCAGGCCTATAGATTTTAAGGATGGAAAATTCCTGTTGGATCATTCAGTCCCTGTCCTTGCAAATGCAGAATTCCTGAGTGTGTGCATGCATGAAGGCGCGAGAGATGTTGTCTCAACCTTGCCCTCTTGGGGTGAGAGCAGGCAGCTCGCTTGCCTCCTATATCATGCTCATGGTACAGCAACTTTGGTCAGGTCTTGGGGCGTGGCTGTATCTCTTTGCCAGTCCATCCCCTTCCAAGGGCCATAAACCAGTTCAAACAAAAGGAAAATACTTCCACGGCCCTCAAGCAGCCAGGCCCCTCTCTGGTACAAGGAAGAGAGGAGCAGTCTTTTGGACCCTGCAGAAGTCTCGGCTCCCACTCTGTGGTGTGGCTAAAGCCACGGCTTCATTGGCAAAGCAGATTGGCCTGTCCTCTTCCTCAGAGAGATCGGGCAGGCAGCTGTTTAAACCTGCACATCAGTTAGTCCTGCAGGGCCGCAGTCTGGGAGCCCTGGCTCTACTTGCTTCCAAGTGTCCTCAAAATAGCATTGGCTTCCCCCCACATCCTCCCATCCCCAGGCCTGACAAGCCTTCCAGTTGCAAGGGGTTGGAGCTGATTGTGACCACAGGAGTTCTTTAAATCTAGCTTGGTCAGCATGGGAGTCTTCTTTCCCTACCACCATACACACGATTTCAGTGAGAATTAGGCAGCTAAATACTTTTGAGGATCTTAAGCTAATGACTTGCCCAAGATTTCACAGGAAATCTGTGGTGAAGCAAGGAATTAAACCCAGGTTTCCCAGTCCCAGGCTGGCCCTCTAACCACTAGACCAGCCTTCCTCTCTGCACTGAATTAGGAGTCCAGTATATGAGGGTGACTCCTCAGAGCCACCACAGTGAGGTTCCTGGAAATGGGAACAGGAGGGTGGAGGTAGGAGGAAGAGGGAAAGCAGACTCTGCATTGGAAGATGCTGTTCAGGGGACTTTTTGCATAATCAGGTTAGATCTCCTCCCAGGTCAGGATGGAAGGAAGCAGACACAATTCCATCTCTGGTGCTCCACAGGTTCTATTGTATGCTGGGAAAGCCACCCTTTTGAAACCTTAGACCCTCCGCTCCCCAACAACACATGCTGAGTAGAGCTGCTAGTTCTAACAGAGAATCTTGAGGCACCCGTGTGCCTCTGTTGACTAAACGGGATGGACTTCGCCTCTGTTCAGGATCTGCCCTCAAAACAGGGCTTATGTAGAACCTAGGCATTGCACTTGACCTCTGCACCAGGGTGCATTTTACTTCAAGATTTCAACTCTCCCCAGCAAACCCACAGAGCCACTCGGTTGCCTCCCATGGAAAGCTAAAGCGCTGACCTGACATTCACCTGTAACCCAAGAGGGTGACCCCCAGTTAGTGGGGAAGTGCTGAGCGATGGGAGATATTTGGTCTTCTCCCCGCTGCACCCCGCCTCCAGGTCACAAAGCAATGTGTCAACTAGTCAAGCAGGCGTCAGTCCAGGCTGAATCACCCTTGAGATATTCCCCGGACAATAGGCCCATTTTCCTGCATCCCAGCCGGCACAGAAAACACAGCCGCCTCCATGCTCTCTCCGGAGTGTGTCACCGGATCGTGACCCAGGAGAGAGAAAGAGAGGGTGATGGCACCCATGCTGCTCCAGACAGTCAACAACCAATTCAGTGCATCAACCACTTAAAGGGAAGAGTCTGACAGAAATGTCAAGGAATTCACATTACATGGGAGCTGACCGCAACATGACGGATCGGTGTCAAACCATCCCTCGCTTCCTCCTCACAGCATCAGGCTCTGACCACGTCAGCTGGTAAAATACCACTCCTCCTCCTCTGGCCAGGACACTGGGCAAATTCATGCTGGGTAAGGTTTGATTAGAGATGGGTCTAAATCCAGCGGCACTTGGCCTGTGAGATTCCTCCTCCTGTTAGGGAGTTATACAGGGATTTGTTCCTGTTTATATTGTGTCACTGGTAAGAAGTGGGATAATATGGGAGAAATAGCTAAGTATTATTATTATTTAACGTGGTAATCATGGCAGGGCCAAAGGGCCAACAAAGATTGGGGCCCCAGAGTGCTAGGTGCTGTACAAACACAGAACGGTAGACAGCCTCAGGCTCAAAGAGTTTACAATGTAAATAGCACAATGGGATTATGCCAGATGTTTGCTAGTTAATCTACACATCCCCCAATCCTAAATACATTACCATGCTGCATGGGTGCCTTGCAAAGTATCATAGGCCAGATCCTTTAGCTGATGTGAACTGGCTCAGCTCCATCCAAGTGAGCTATGGTGCTTTACATCAGCTGAGATCTGGCTCCTTAGCCCCATATAGTCTATCAAAGTCCCTAACACTCTTTTCCTGAGGAACTGGAAGGTCTCTTCTCTCCCCATTCTAAGCGTTGGAAAGTGGGGGGGACGTGCATCCATGTATGCACACATAATGTTTTCTTCTTCTCTCTCTCTGTCAATCCAGTTTAGATTATCTAGGGATTGAGCTCAATGGGAATGGAAATGTGTGGATACATTCACCAGATGGAAACGAAAATGACTGAAAAGTCACATTCCATCACATTTATGTGCTCCAAAATGGGACAATCTGGCAAACGTTTTTGCCTGGCTCTGTGAGTTTTGCATATGTACCAGGCCTGTTCCCAAGAAGCCCTGGCTTGGCGTCAAAAAAGTATGAAAAATCCGGGCTTTCTGTATGGAAAATAGCCACTTCTGCACGAACAAGAAATGTTGGTGTGTAGGGAACGGGAAAGGGTGTGATATGACGCAAAACAAACCAACCGGCATATCCTCGCCCAGGTTCTGCACTGCAAAATGCTGAAATTCACCCCAATGAAAGATCTATGCTCGACTTCAGGGTTGAATTTCACCCTGTGTGAAATATTCATTTCCTTGGGGTTTATAAGCAGGTAGCAATGCTCTAATTCTGCTCCCTTCCATTGGTGTCACTCCACTGATGTCAATGGAGTTACTCCTGGTTCACACTCGCATGAGATCAGAGCAGGACCTGCAGAGTTCAGAGTTTGGGTGATCTTGTTTAGCCACTTGGTCGTTTCAGAAGCCTGTGTATTACCCCTATAGACAGTCCCCTGGGCCCCCCACTCCTCTCCATGAGCTGATCATGAGCTCCCCACTGCCAGTCTTTTCATGTTCATGAGAACAGCTATGTACTGCGTTGCAGCCTTTTCTCCCTGGACCTCTGTCTAGAATCAGGGCTCAGTTCCCCTAGTAGGTGAGTTATTGGAAACATGAAGGAATTTCAACCCCTTGCACAAGAGTCTTGCTCTCTCCAACCTGGTGGATGAGCTGCCGCAACAATCACATGCACCTGTAAACACCTTTACATCCTCCTCTTTTCCGCTTCCCAGCACTGCTGAGGCATAAAAGATCCTTTGTGAACTCAGGAGAAAGGCTGCCAGATACAAGAACATGTTTCCCACCATGTTCCCAAACATCTGCTCCGTGCAGCTGGGCTCTGGCTCCGCAAGGGATTTTCAGGGGGAGGGTGTCTCTGGTGCGTGCGTGTGTGTTTTCTAAAGGAAACAGAAATAGATTTGTGGCCGGAAGTAAGATCTGTCGTGAACCCGCTCTTGGAGCGCTGGGGATGGATGCCAAAGGGGGGGATCAGCGTGGCCTTCTTATGCTGCACTTCCAGAAACGGTGGACCCCCTGCAGTTCAGTCTCCACATTTGCTCTAGCTCTCACTGCATGCTGCAGGCTGTGGAGGAGAGATGGAGCACATTCGTCACTACGTTAGCCCCAGCTGCTCTTCGCTAGTTTGGCGCCACAGGCAGACTCTCTCGCTGTTTGTAAATAACGGCAGCTGTTGGCCTGGCTTGCCCGGCCAACAAGCCTCCATGGTGGGCAGGGCTGTCCAGCCATAGCAACACCCGTGCAAGTGCACCAGACAAAACTGGGGCCAACCTGCAAAACAAAGTGAATAAGAGAGAGCAAAGGCCAGGAGGGAAGTGCTCTCCTGTCTCTCTTCCACTTACACAGAGCCTGATTCTGCTCTCACAGGGATGTAAACCTGAAGGAACAGCACTCACACCAATGAGGTTATGCTGGCATAAAACTGGAGTAAGAGAGAGGGGGATCAGACACAGAGCGTGTATCTGTGCAAATGTCACGTCTCCAGGGGTGTCTGCTGCTGGACCATGTGACAGAGCCAGAAGCTCTCAGGGCCCGAACCTCTCGCCCAGTCCACCTCGGCATTGAAAGGAGGAGCTTTATGTTGATTACATGGCTGTGTCTGTAGGGTAACTCAGTGTGCACGCACATATATACTGTGCACATGTATGAACACACACACGTGCACGCAGCCCATGTGTGGGCTGCTCTATGCCGAGCACATGATGTCAACTGGAATGTTGCCATGGACATCAGCAGATACAGGATTTGGTCCGTTTTACATGCATGCCCAACCCACATGCAGCCACACGCACCTACAGAGTGCACACACATGCAACACACATGGGGCCAGAGCCATCCAGATGAAGTCAATGGAGCTATGCTGATTGACAGCTGCTTGGGATTCGGCCCACCGGGCTTGACACACACCCCACCATGGCACGCTCCACCAACATGGATGTGAATGTGCATGAAGACAGGGTGATTACCCCCCACCACCACCACCCGCAAACTCAGTCCATTCAGCTAAGCTGCCTGGGCTCTTTGTGTACAATGGGAACGTGAGCAAACCCCAACCCAATGCCACAGGCCCTATTCTGTGTGTTTCTATTTTTGTGGCTTACAGCGGCTGCGCCTCATTGCGCTGGGGGGGAGGCAGGGAGCGTTCCCAGCACACAAAGGAGCTCCCCGTTCGTCTTTGATGAGTAATTACTGTGCCCTGAAGGCAGCATCCAATTTTTCCAGCCCTTCGGCCACGTTCATTCACCCCATTCTCTGCTCGGCTCCATTTAACTCCTGCTCTGCCCCCTCTCCCGTCACCGCAGCAGCTACTAAAGCACTTTTGTTCAGGGACACAAAGCAGGAGAACGTCACACCACACAAAAGAGCCCACAAGGGCAGCTTTCACCCACAGTCACGGGTCTCCCCTGTGCCCAGACTACAGTGCAGGCCAGGGCAGGGAGAAGCTAACACCAGCGGCTTGATCAACAGGTGCAGGAAATGCACCAATGCAAGCAGATGCAGGGGCTGGTCGCCTGTGGGAGGGTAGCGATGTAGTGAGCTGGCCCCTCTAGCTGGATTTGGGGTGGGGGAGAGAGGCAGGTTGCAGTGAAAGGCTTTTATTCATCAACGACAAGGAAGCCGGGATCTTGCTCTAAGAAGCCCCAGCCACTTTGTGTCTGATTCTCAGTGATGCCCATTGTAAGGCCCCTTCCCAGCGCCAGAACGGCATCAAAGGGCCTATGCGTGAATTAGACCCTGTCTGCCTTCATGTCTCTCTTCAGCCTACTTCCTGTTCTAAAGCTTTGGGGGTATCAAAACCCTCAATATTTATTACGTGTATTGTGGCAGCACCATGCAGCCCCAGCTACGAACCAGGACCCCATCGTGTTAGGTGCTGTACAAACCCAGGACAATGGCACCAGGTCACACCTGGGGAATCCCAAGTCCTCCCAGCCTGAATCCAGCCAGTGCGCTGCCGAGAAAGCCAGAGACCCATCCTGCTCCCATTCAAATCAAAGGCAAAACACCTTCATCAGAGGCAGGGTGTACCATCTGGCTATGATAATATCTATGCCTAATCACTTCCCCCAGCATTGAAATGCAGCTACTTCTGGGGTGGGGCGCAGCAACCCTGCGCAACTACTTAGGATAGGAAGCGGAGGAGAATACACAGTTGTATGTGAAACTGTAGGGGAAACTTAGACAGCATGTGGAATTTGGGGAGGACACGGGTGTGGGAATCCCATCCCTCACAAATGGTGTCATTGGAATCAAGAATCAGAACCTTCGTTTTATATCCTATCTGCAGTGGCGCAGCACCCCCAACTCTGGGCTGGACGTTCGTTAAGCGTGACTCAGAAGGAAGATCACTGACTATCAAGTCACCGGCATCAATCCAACACCTTGGGTTTCCCTGTCCAAAGACTGATCTCTCCCACCCCTGCTTAGTATGTGACATCCAACAAGATCACAACTGGAGCTGGTAGGGCGGCAGGACAGAATAGGTGCAAGTGTTAGACTCTGCCCCGAGCCTGACACATACCTGAGCCTCGCACAGGGTGCGTGACCCGTGATGTGCTGATGTGAGAAAAGGGTTCCTCTGTCCCTCTTCTTCCTGCAGCCAGCTCGGAAGAATGAGCAGGCCAATCCAGGCTCTCCAGCTCAGAGGCGACTGCTGCTAGGAATCGCTACGTGAAATGGCGCTGGGCAGTTCGGCTCTCCAAAACTCCAGGCAAGAATTAGGGGAGAATCTAGATTCCAGGCCAGGGGCTCACTTTATAAACCACCAGTAGCATTCCTAGCACCTTGTATTTTCACTTGTGGCAGCAGGAAACTAAGAATGGCCTCAGTCCAGCTCCCAGGGGGCAGGGAACCACTTCACACACATCACCTCTGCCTTTGGCCCCAACAGACCCTTGCTGACAGTCTCAGCAAAGAGACCAAGGCTGAGCGGGAAGGCTGAATGCCCCGCTGATGCTGCAGAAGGGGTCCCTGCAGACGGGTGGGCTGGCCCAGAGGAAGTTCAGCCAGGCACATCCCTTGCTGTGTATGTTATGCATAGGGCTAGGGCCCCAGCTGTACTAGACGAAGGAGGGGCCACAATATTTCTCTTTGTGGCCCCTGTGGTATTGGAGACGGTGCCTTTAAGGGCTGAGCTGCCCAGACAGAGAGTCAGTGCGGGGCGACGTGGAACAGGACGCAGAAGAAAGCAGATCCCTTCCAGCCCCGAAAGCACTGAGTGATCACGGCACACCACCGCCCCTCAGTTCAGTCCCCAGGGCCAATCCCAGAAGCCTCCGGGTTGCTTTATTTCACCATTTGCCATGACCCCAACAGCCCGGGACCACTAAAGCATCCTGGCCAGGAAGACTTCATCCCAGCCACACCCCCTGCCCCAGCAGCCATGAAGCCGGAAAGGCAAAGAAACTGATCTGCACCACCCGATGAGTGTGACCTCCTCCACCCCGCAGGGGGAATCCTTAGTGCACACACAGAGGGATATTTTTGTCTTAAAGATTTCAATGCACAAGGTATCCTGCCAACCAAGAACCTCCTGACCCAGTGCTGGCTGAAGACAAATCAAAAACAAACAAATCACATTTCCCCCCCCCTCAGACATCCCCATCAGTTTAGGAAAGAGCCACATCCTAGCCTTTTTTCCCAGCCAACAGGGCAGTGACAAGACAATTCTGGCCAATCAAAGCACAAGACAGAAGCTTCTCCCAACTGCTTGTCTCCAAGCACTTGGAATTTCTCCATAAGTGACACCTTAAGTTTCCCCAACTTCCTCTGCTTTATGGAGCGTGGAACTTCCTATCAAGCGTGCAGCATATTTCTGTGTCTATCTGCTGCCTGTTTCCCTGGGCTATGCGCATGCTGACTGAGAGGCACATGCCAATTCAAACCCTCCCTGATCCTTTCTCTGATGTAATTATCATCTTTTAATCCACTTTAAATGATACCTGCTTCAATTCTCCTTTCAGCTCCAGGGCACGTCAGTCATGGTTCAGTGTCTCTTCACCTAAGAGGATCTGCTTCCTGCACTTAGCAGAGGCAGGGCCGCGAACTGACCAATTTTGCGCTAACCAAATGCATACATGTTCGCCCCCATCTGCGCGTTGCTGTATGCCTATGAAACTGTGATCGCGTTCCACCCTAGAAGTAGCTGCATTTCAGAGGTCACAGAGTCGACTCCTCTATGAACCTGTGAAAGACAGTCACGCACTTTGAGAGCCTTTGGAAATCAATGCGCAATATAAGTACGCAGTATTAACCAGGCATCTGTGAATAAGTGGGTAGTGTGCTGTAAGTGGCCGGGGAGTCAGGAGATCTTGGTTCTAATCTCAGCCCCGCCAGCGACCTGCTCCGTGACCTTGCGCATGTCCTGTATCCTCACGGTGCCTGTTTCTCCTCCCACGCTTTGTCTGTCTGGCCTGTGTAGAGTGGAAGGAGAGTTCAACAACTTATTTCCAAAATTATCCAGAAAAGAAACTGGGAAGACCTAGAAAAGGTGCTCAGAATGAAGCCAGAGCGGCTGCAATGGCAGATGTGCCATGGGCCAGCTGGAGAAACATTCACAGGGCTGTGCCCGGCCAGGCCCCCGAGACTCACTTGATGTCCTTAGCAGAAGAGAATGCCTGACAGCAGGGAATGCTGAGGCCTGGGGGTGGGACAGAGACAGTGAGCTGGGCTTGATGGTGGCCTGGCAGCTTCAAGCATCTCCTGTGATCAGGATTGGGTGGCAGAGGATTGCTTTGCTTCGGTCACCATGGCGGCAGCAGCTCCCCCAAATTCCTCCCACCGTAGCTGAACCACCCCTTCCTCTGTGGGAAACCTCTTCTGAGCTTGCAAATTCTGATCTTAGCTAAAGCCCTGCAGCCTTCCAAACTGCCCTTTCCTGGTCTCATGATTCTCCACTCTGCTTTGCTGGCTGAACTTGGGAAAAGCCCTTCTGTGCCTCAGTTTCCCCCATCCTGGGATCCTCCACCGCAAAGTGCTACGATAGGGGTGCGGAGGTAAGTTATTTATAATGATCATCTAACCAGGCTGCCATCAGGAGGGACACGACCTTGCTCTGGCAGCAGGGAAGCGCTGAGGCCAGGGGGTGGACAGAGGCAGTGAGCCGGGTCTGGTGGAGGCCTGGCAGCTCGGAGCATCTGCTGTGGTCAAGACTGGGTGGTGGAGGAGGATGCTTACAGACCCTCCGCAGTGACTGACTTGGGTTTCAGGTTAAAGTGAGACAGAGAGAAAGAGCCTATTGGCCTAGCTACAATAAGCATGATTTATTTAGGAGCTCATAAATCAGGCCGTGCCCGTGAAGAAAGGAGACCCAGCCATTAGCTGCTCCTTCCCCCACTCCCCCAGTCTTATCTGATACCTGATGGATGTCAGGATCCAGGTTACAAGCTCACAAATCACCAGCCTGCAGCTTAATGAAGACCCCATGCTTGGTGGCATTAACTTTAAGGCAGAACATGCAGAGGAAGGTGCCTGGAACAAGCTCCTGCCATGGTGGGGACACAGAGGAGGGGCTTTGCCAGGGGCAAGTGGCCACAGGCTTAGCTGGATGTAATCTGTCTTTTCCTGCCTTCCTGGACACAGGGCTCAGAGGGAAAGGTGGGTCTCTCCGGGGAGCTCCGAGGGTTGAGGATTTGGCAGGAGGGTGCTGTCTCCTCCTAGTGGCTATTCAGGAGAAGGGATTGCAGTCACCAGGAAAGTAGCTGGGAAGGAAGGCTTGTAAACTAGGAAGGTTTGACAATGGAGTTTTTTTGTGTGTCATACAGACATGCCTGGCCCCTCTGCCTTTACTGCCTGGACAGGGAAACCTGGAAATCCTTGCTTATCAACAGCCGCCAAGCCATTTTCTGAGGGTGCCTGAAATTTTCGCCTGATTTCTCTAACCTCGAACATGACGGAACGTATCATAGGCCTGGCCTACACTTAAAAATTAGTTACGTCACTATGTCACTCAGGGCTATGAAAAATTCTGCACCCTGTGAGATGCAGTTAGATCAACCTACTTCCCAGTGTAGACACAGCTATGTCAATGAACGAATTCTTCTGTCAACCTAGTTACTGCCTCTTGTAGAGGTAGATTAACTGCAAAAACCCTTCTATCGATGTAGGAAACATCTACTTGTGACACTACAGCAGAACAGCTTTAGCACAGGCACAATCCCTGTCAAAAGAGGCAGAGCTATCTCATAGTTAAAGACAAGGGGCTAGGAGTTGGGACTCTGTTTCTAACTGTGGAAGGAAATGTGGGGTACCAATTACAGTACGGGACCAAGAATCAGGACGCCAGGGTTCTACTCCTGGTTCTGCCACTGACTCATTTTGTGACCCTGGGCAAGTCCCTCCACCTTTCTCTGAATCTGGTTCCCAGCATTAAAATTGATTAAATAAAGTCTCTTTCAGAGGGCTGTCATGAGGCTGGATCAAGTCACACCTTTAGACAAAGTTTATAAACCCAGCTGAGTCTGGTTTCAGCCCAATCCTGTAATCTTCCCCCTGCACACTTCATGTTTCTTCTTCAAAGGGTAGCCAGGTGGGTTTAGCTTTAGGACCTCCCCAGTGCACTGTCAACAAACGTCAAGCCCCATCTGTCTCTTCACAGCACCCGACCTCCCACCTTCCTAGGAATGCTGTTTATTCAGCAAGGGAAAAAGCTAATGTCAGACCTTTTCCTCTCCTTTAATGAAAAGAGACAGAGAGTAACACAGAGTAATGAATGATTACTGTGATTGTGTTTAGCCAGTACTTCTGGGATTTGATGCTACAGTTAACTGGGGGATGTGCCAGAACACAAGAAAGGGACATGAGTGAACAGGTGCTGCTCCAATTGGGCAGAATCGCAGGGGAAACAGGAATAGAAACTACCCTGCTTGTCTTAGACCTACCAAGATTCTCTCCCAGGACCAAAATCCTGGTACTGGATTAGGCCTCTTAGAGGAGATTATCCTCTTCTCCATGTTCACATGCTATGCACAATGTCACACCCACAGCTCAGTACCACCATCACACAGCCTCCCACTAGAACCCAGAGCAATGAACAAGGTAAAAGAATCAAGACTGGCAGATGGTTCCAAGTATTCACCCAGCGCTACTCTGCTGGCTGTCACGATCTGATAACATCCCAGCTCTGTCAACTGCTACGTCTTCTCGCTTGTGTGCACCTTTGGGCCACATGGCTCACATATACTTCAAACCCCCTGGCCTCTGTTATCAGTAGAGGGGACAAGCAATTCCCCAGAGTACACATTGCTGTCAGCCAATTTGCCAAATCCCGGCCACCTTGCTACACGGGCAACCTTGCTGCTCCAGCTGTTCTAGAACTACCAGTTCACCTCCCACGCCTCATTCTTTGCATTCCCCCGAGTACTCATCTATGTAACCCACTATGCCAGCTGGCTTTGGCACGAGGTACTCCCTTGCTCCTCAGATCCTAGCATGCGATCATGGGCTCCACCAACTACACTGCACTCCCCAGCCCCTTCCCTCTCAATGTGTCTGCCAACTTACTAGAGGCTCCTGCCATGCGGCCCCTTCCCTGAAGCACACTGGAACATTAGCCACCCTGTTAACTACCCGGCAGCTCTCACTGTCAATCGACACAGGCCTTGCTGTGTCTCCCCATCACCGCCAGCCGTGCCAGTCATCTCATACCAAAATGGGACTTAAAGGTACAGGCTGTGGGATAATGGCTCTTTCTAGGGGCCCTCTTGCTCTAGAGACAGGTTAGAGAGGTTGGAGCATGGTCCTTTTGGGGACCCCCCTTGCCCCGCAGAGAAGTTTAGAGGGTGGGGCATGGTCCTTTTGGGGACCCCCTGCCCAGCAGAGAAGTTTAGAGGGTGAGGCATTGTCC
>ML675642.1:7430382-7455057 GCA_007922155.1 Mesoclemmys tuberculata
CTTTTGGGGACCCCCCTGCACCACAGGTTATGGAGGAGGGTGGGGCATGTCCTTTTGGGGACCCCCCTGCACCACAGAGGTTATGGAGGAGGATGAGGCATGGTCCTTTTGCGGACCTCCTACCCAACAGAGAAGTTTAGAAGGTGGGGCATGGTCCTTTTGGGGGCCCCCTGCGCCACAGAGAAGTTTAGAGGGTGGGGCATGTCCTTTTGGGGCCCCCCCTGCACCACAGAGGTTATGGAGGAGGGTGGGGCATGGTCCTTTTGGGCCCCCCCCTGCACCACGGAGGAGTTTGGAGGGTGGGGCATGGTCCTTTTGGGGCCCCCTGCCAGCAGAGACGTTTGGAGGAGGGTGGGGCATGGCCCTGTGGGTTTGGGGGACCCCTGCCCAGGAGCCAAGTGTGTGGTGGGAGGGGCCGGGGCATGGCTCTCTGCCCCACACACCGGCGCGGGGGGGGGGTCAAGCACACACAAGCCACCTCCCCGCGGGGGCAGCGAACAGCCCGCCCCGGCCGCGAGCGCAGGCACCAGCTCCTCCAACACGTGGTCGGGTGCCTACAACTCCCAAGAAGCCGTGCGCCGAGCGAGGCGGGGCCGAGGGGCCAATAGAGCGAGACTTTGCTCCGCGGGCGAAGCAGGGCGATGCCCGCCGGACGTTGTAGTCTAGCCAGCGGTGGCCGCCCCGGGGAGGAGGCGGCGAGGGAACTACCAATCCCAGAGTGCTTTGGGCCCGCGGGAGCCAATGAGAGACGCTCATGTGGCGGGCGGGCGCGCAGGCGCAGTAAGTTGCGGTCAGGTGGCTGGCGCGTTTCATGCGGAGGTCAGGGGGCTGTGGCGGGAGGTGAGCGGCGGAGGGCGCCGAGGGGTTAGAGCTGGAGCGGGGGCCGGGAGCGGGGCCTTGTGGGGGGAGCGGGGCCGGAGGGACTTGGCCGGGGGAGTTGGAAGGAGGGAGAGCGAGGATGGGGGCGGGGCCTGGATTGGGCTGGGGGAGGGGGGCTGGGGTTTGGGGGGGCTGGGTGGGGAGGAGGGGGTGTCGGGGGGGGGCTGGGTGGGGAGGAGGGGGGCTGGGGGGGGGGTGGGGGGCTGGGGGGAGGAGGGGGTGGGGTGAACGGGGGCTGGGTGGGGAGGAGGACAAAGCAGTGGGGGAGCCCTAGTGATGGTGTGTGTCTACAAAGAAGGGCGCTGAGGAGAGGAGGGTTTCAGAGCCTTGGTCTGGTGTGGGGGCAAGGCGTGAAGTCTGCAGGGTTGTTGCAGGGTCTGACTGCTGGGAGTCTGGAGTTTGAGGATAAGGGAAGGGAAGCTCCATGGAGAGTCTAGTTCGAGGTGTTGGGCTATGGAAGGGGATTTGTGGGACTAGGGCATGCGGTGAAGGAGGGGGGAGCTCCGAATGGGCTTGAGGTGAGATCTGGTTGGGAAGGGGGCTTGGGACTGCAGCTGTTCCTGCTGTGATGAATGCTGTTGATGGGGATGGGAGTTACTTATTGTTAGCGTCTACCAAGAGATAGAAGAAAATCTAAGCTCTGTGAGTACTACTTTTCTAATGTGTTTACTGGATTTTTGCAGGTGTGATTCTGCAAGTTGAGGCTGCAGTTGGACTGAAAAATGGCTTCCAAACTGTTTGAGAACATTGGCAAATTTGGTTTGGCATTAGCCGTTGCAGGGGGAGTTGTCAACTCCGCTCTTTATAATGGTGAGGAGCAGAAGAGGCAGAGTCTTTCCAATTTTGCTGAAACATTCATCTTTACAAAGTAGGGTGTAAAGCTAAATCAGAGAATTTATAGACTCATTTAATTCTGAAGTGTGGTTTGAAAATACTTTGGATGGCACTGAAATAATCGTTCTCTATTAATAATTAGTGAAACTGACCTATTTATAAGAGGATATTGCCTTGGGATAGTTCTTAAGATCAGCTGCTCTGAAGATTGGGAGAACTAATGAACAGACCTTTCTGGCCTTCATTCTTGATTGCTCTGCTCCTTGTGTTGTCATTCACACCAGCACAAAATGGGTGTAAAACATTCTTAACTAGTATTTGACACCAGTATAACTGACAACACGAGGTGCAAAACAATAGAGAATCAAATCTGCCTAGAAAACTCTCTTTTATAGTGTTCTTGAAATGAGACTGGTCTAATGATTTGAAAGGAGGGGACCAGGAGCCATGCGTTTTTTTATCCTTTGCTCTCCTACTAACTGGCTTGCTTGACTTTGGGCAAGTCACTTAACTTATTTATACCTCAGTTTCCCCATGTAAAATAAGAATACTTCATTAGCCCCCTGGAAAGTGGAGAGGCGTAACTAATGTTGATATGCCTGTGGTATCCCATGTGAAGTGCTTTGGTAGTGTGTAAAGTGTGATCAATGGTGATGGTTAAAGTTGCATGTGATATGCTGTCTTTTCTTCTCTAGTTGACGGAGGACACAGAGCCGTTATCTTTGACCGATTCCGTGGTGTTCAAGATGTGGTGGTAGGAGAAGGAACCCACTTTCTCATCCCCTGGGTACAGAAACCAATCATCTTTGACTGTCGTTCTCGCCCGCGTAATGTTCCCGTCATCACTGGCAGCAAAGGTGAGCGTTCTGGGCAAGTGGCAGCTGTGTGAACAGTATTGGTGTCATTACCTTAAGAGATCCTTTGTGTTGTGCTGCAGTTATATACCTGTAGCTGGCCTATGCCAATTCACTTGGGCTTGTGGGGCTCAGGCACTTGTAGACATATTCTTAGTGCCAATGTCAACTAGGGTTCAGTCTTACGAGATGCGGACTACCTTGCACTCCCCTTTAAGGTGATGGCAAAAGAAGGTTCTCAGCGCCTTGCAGGATAATGCTGTTACATAGTTAGTGCCTTCAAGTTAAGGCATGTGAGGTTGTAACTCATCAGAATACCTCTTTGATCATACATCTTGTCCCCTATTCTCATGTTGCTTTTGGATGTCTTAATAAGGTAAGCTAATGGGGATGGGATCTCTGGGACAAAATAGGGCTAAGTAGGCACGGTCAAAGGGCTGATAAGGCCTGATTTACATGGTCTGTGTCCTTACAGAAAATCGTAATCAGGAGGAGGTTCTTGTCCGTTGTGGTGTGGCAATCCCCTGGGTGCTGGGGTCAGTCTGGCATGCGGCCTCTGCCAGTCTGTTCTGTGATTGGTAGCGGTAAGGAACCCTTTCCTCAGGCCTCCACATTCTCCATTAAAGACAGGTTCCCGATATGTAGAGTAGGGTCAATAATTCCCTGCCTCAGACACAAGACAAAGCTTAAATCATGTTTGTAAGAGGTTTTGAGACCCCCTGATGAAAGGGACAGCAGAACGACAAATAGACGGGAGAGATACTTGCCTACATATGCTTCAAGGAAGAGATCTGCACACGTCCTTCCCTGTGTGGTTGCCATGGAGAGTAAAGTGACATGATAGCTCTTGTCCCCCATGATTTGTTGTCTAACTCGTGCACCTGTCTCTGCAGATCTACAGAATGTGAACATCACACTGCGTATCTTGTTTAGACCAGTGGCCGCCCAGTTACCTCGAATTTTCACTAGCCTTGGAGAGGATTATGACGAGCGTGTGCTGCCGTCCATCACCACCGAGATCCTGAAGTCTGTTGTGGTAAGGACCATGCAATGGCTCACGCCAGTTGTGCTGCTGTGATCTGTCCTCAGCAGCGAGAGACCTCATTTCGCGTGGGTCATTCAGTGCTCCAGACTAGAGATGCCCTCTCTCCTCTGCAAGCTGTCCTGCAGAGAATGAAGATGATCGTACCGCTGTTTGCTTCTCTGTTTGGGATGAGTTCATAGTTGACTCAGATAGTCTTTCAGGCATAATAGGGAGTGAGTTCATTTTAGTGCTCCTCGAAACGCTGAATGGGGCTAACAGTTATCTTCAGCCCCCTCTCCAGCCTTGAATCACTGTGGGACTTCCCAGCCTCTCCAGCAAAGGGAGTCCCTCTTTCCACAGCTGGATGGACTTAAACTCACCCACTGAGCTCCTCATTTTTTCCATGCTTCCCAATGGGGCTGCCAGATGACTTTAAAACGCCTTCAGTACATTTCCTGGTCTTTGGGGTGGGGACAGAAGACTAATCTAGGGGCAGGGGGGTGAGCAGGGTCTGAGGAAAGCTGAATGAACCCGTTTGCATGTACAGTACCCACCTGTTTGTGTCACCTGTGGCGCCAGGCGCAAGCAGCTCCTTGAAAATTGCCCACCTTTCCTCTCTGCTTCCCCTGCTGGCTGTGAAGAAGCCTCAGGCAGCCCCTTCACTAGTCTAGGCTTTTCTTCCCCAATCTTGTAACATTAAGCTGCAAAACCATAGGGCCTGAGAGGTATGTAGCCTTCTGGAAAGTGGAGGGCAAGCATATAGGAGAAAAAAAGGGGGGTGTGAGTGGGGACAGGGACAGAGAAGAAAGAACAAAGAATGGGAGGAATTTGAGGGGAAGGGATAGTAGCAGCAGGAACTGCCCTGCTAGTGTAGGGTATGGTATATGGGGCACAAAGGATGCCCTTGACAATCAGTTGCAAGTAGGCTCCAACTGAAAAGGGCTGGCATTCTCTTTCAGGCTGCAGCCCCCCCAAACCTCCCTGTCCATGGTGGGGTGGGGAAAACCGGGTTGAGAAGCTCAAGATGTCGCGAGCTTTCCTTTGTTAGAATCTGCCTGTTTTTTGTGCATGTCTCTTTCCCCTCTCACGTCTGCCGCCTGTCCTGGCTTCAGGCTCGTTTTGATGCGGGAGAGCTGATCACGCAGAGAGAGCTGGTCTCCAGGCAAGTGAGTGAAGACCTCACCGAGCGAGCAGCTACCTTTGGCCTCATCCTAGATGATGTTTCCTTGGTAAGAACTCTGCCCTTTTAGGGGTTTGCTCAGATAAGAGCAGTCGAAAGTGTAGTGGGTAGAGCAGGGGACTGAAGTCTGGGACTTGTGATTTTTATCCTAGAATCGGGAGGTATGGTGCAGTGTGTATGTCTACGCTGCAATAAAAAACCCGTGGCTGGCCTGATTCAGCTGACTCGGGTTGTGGGGCTATAAAAATTGCAGTGTAGCTGTTTGGGCTCAGGCTGGAGCCTGTGCTCTGAGACCCATATGGGGGAAGAGTCTCACAGCCCGAACATCTACACTGCTATTTTTAGCCCTGCAGCCCAAGCCTCAAGAGCCTGTGTCAGCAGACCCGGGCTCTGAAGCTCAGTGCCACGGGGGTTTTTTATCGCAGTGTAGACATACCTTTACTGACTACGGCAGGGCGCTGGTACTTAAAGGTTATTGGTTTTGTTCCTGGCAGGTCTATTATTGACTTACTGTGACCTTGAGCAAATCCTTGAGCGCCTGGCCCTGATGTGCCGGCTGACTTCTGTGGCTCAGTTTACCAACTGTTTTGAGGCTCTGGTTGAAGGCCCTATACGTGTGTAAGGGGATCTTTCACTGGGGCTTCTGAATGCCTGGAGCAGGGCAAGCAAAAGTACCCTCCATGCCCAGTAAAAAACCCCAAACCTTGTTTGGCATTTTTCCCTCCTGTTTTCTGTCAATAATTAATTCCTCCTCCTGGCTACCCAGTGTTCTGAGACCATCCGTGGTGTGAGCTCTGCTCTAGTGCTTGTTGTAATTGAAATCCTCTCTTAGCTGGCCCTTTATTACAGGCACTGCTCTGCTTCCTGGGTTTTCTCTAAAATAGCCTATCAGAGCAAGTCCTGGACTTGGCTTTGGACATGCCAAATGTGAGAGTATTGGCTCTTTCTGCCTGATGGTGCTGCCTTCTGAAGGTGCTGCGGAGGGAGGCTCACCTTTCCCCTGTTGCATCCTGGTAGGGGGGCAGCTGTTCAAACAGTCCCTGCTGAGAATACAAGTACAAAGAATTGAGTGGGAAAGGTCAATTTCAAGATGGCTTGACCTAGCAGGCTGCCCTGCTCAGTAGGTGAAAGGCAAGTGAGCAAGCTCCCCCTACTGACCGTATTGGGAAGATACAACAGGTCTGGAGGCTAAAGTAATGTTTTTTGAATCTAATGCCTAGGGTGGGATAATTGTGTTATCCAGATCCATTCTGGCTATAGGTGGTTTTACTTAGTAAATGCTTTACAGCTCTGTTCTTCTCCTTCTCCTCCCCCATTAAAGTCAAAACGGAAACCAGTTGAAGATAAACTGTGTCAAACCTGATGGAAGAGGCTGCTGCTCCACTGAAGTCAGTGGAGCTATGCCTGTTTACATCAGCTCTGAGTTCAGCCCATGGAGTCTCTCTGAGTAAGGTGCACGATGGGGAACTGTAGAACATGGCGTGTGTCGCTGCCTTGTACCAGTAGATCAATAAGATCTGTGAGCAATAGGGCCCTCCTTCCTCTCCTCTCCTTCAGCTTCAGTGATACAGTCAGGTTTCCTTCTTCTCAGATGAGTGGTTCCTAGCTCATCTTGCTTGGTTTTTTTCCCTCTTTAGACACATCTGACTTTTGGGAAGGAGTTCACAGAGGCAGTAGAATTGAAGCAGGTGGCCCAGCAGGAAGCAGAGAGAGCCAGATTTGTAGTGGAAAAGGTGAGTGCCTCTGCCGAGGGGAGACATCAGCCTGGTGACCGACTCCAGTGTCATCTAGTTCCTATCCCGGCTAGGAACGTTCATCTGTCCAGTGTTCTGAAGGACTTAATGCTCTCACCAGGAAAGCACACCACAGAACGGACAAGCTCAATCTGTTCTTAATAGTCATTCTCCAAAGCTGCACTGTTAGTGGCTGAGGTCTAAAATGTTGAATCTTAAATCAGGTGTGGTGTTTTTACCAAACCTGCTGAATAGCAGTGTTCTCTGGAGGTTTTTTAAAGGAGGGAGTGCTGTCTCTTGCAAAAGCTGAGGTGTGAGACTCAGGGCACTCTGTTTGACTTGCTGTACCTTTGAAACAGTCAGTGAAGTTCTCCTTGTGCCACTCTGGAGAATGGGCGTAGTATCTGCTTTAGGTGGGTGCTGTGTGGCTTAATTGTTTACATTGTACTTTGAGATCCTTGGCTGATATGAGTGCAGAGCATTGTTTCAATAGAAAATAGTCTTGTTTAAAAACCCCTGGGCACTGTTGGAAATACAACAGCCTCATGCTGACACATGAAAGTGACACATGCTGAAAATGAAATGGACTAGAAGCAAAAGGAAACTGACCATTACAGTTGTAAGATGGTAATGAAGCAAGTCTGTGAACCTTTACCTAGGATCTTTTACCTTGCCTGTTCCCCTCCTTGTCAGTTAGTGGCCTGGCTGAATTTCCCTGTTAAGGCTGTGGTGTGGGAGTGGTTGAAGAGGGGAAGTTCAGGTCTTAAATCACCAAGGATAGCAGCTGCATTTTTCTCTGGCTTCACATGGTCTTCCTTGCCCCTGTTCCTACCCTACAAGCCCATTCTTTTTTGCTCCCCTTGCAGGCCGAGCAGCAGAAGAAAGCAGCTGTCATTAGTGCTGAGGGGGACTCAATAGCAGCTGAGCTGGTCGCTGCCTCACTGACCACAGCAGGTGATGGCCTGATCGAGCTCCGCAAGCTGGAGGCAGCTGAAGACATTGCTTACCAGCTGTCACGGTCCCGCAACATAACCTACCTGCCGTCAGGACAGTCGGTGCTACTCCAGCTACCCCAGTGAATGTAGCTTTGCACCCAGTTGTTACCTAATCACATATTAGACTAACAGATTAGACCTCAAACAAAAAAATCACTGACATTTCCTGATTGGGTAAAGCAAAGGAAACAAAATTAAATGCATCCTCAATTGAGTCTTTAATCTCCTAACACTGAGCTCTTTGACAGGAGTACTGAATTTCTCCGATGGCCTTACACACTCAGAGCAGAAGCTGCAATGGCCAGTGAACTAGGTTGGAAAAGAAATGCCCCTTTTCAGGCAGCTTGAGAATATGGGACAGAATGGGGTGGGGTGGAGTGAATGATGTCTTGTGCTCACTTCTTGGATGAATTTGTAGTAGCTGAAGCCATTCTCTGTTGACCATAGGAATTCTGTACCCATGAGATTTCAGCCATGCTTCACACAGCATGGTCGATATAGGCAGTGCCATACATGCCCTGGACTACCACTATTTGTCCCTGCTGCCATACAAAGGGAATGGGAGTGCTGAGGGCCTTGTTCCTTGGTCAACCCAGTGTTTTACAGGGGTCAGCTGAGCTAAGAGGATTCCTGTCAGGTTAGCAGCTCTGTTCTGATTGACTTTCTGAACTGTGGCATTTTAGACAGGAAGTGTGGCCTTGTGGCATGCATCTGGGGTGTCAGGGCACCTGAGTTCCACCCTTTACACCCCAAAAGAGAATTTTCCTGTGTAGAAATGAATCTATTTCTAATATACAGGAAACATTGCTCCTATGCAGACTGAAATAGGTCCATCTCCCCCTCGTACAAAGGGTTGGGTCTCTCTAAAGTTGGTAAATGTGGTTGTATTTGTGTGTACTCCAGACAAAGAAGATCTGACTTAATGTTCTGTGGTTAAGTCAGTCTGATCTGCCAAGTATTACTTGCTGCAACATCTCTGCTGCATTTTTATTTAGGGAACCTGAATTACAATGAGGATGTGAAAGACAAAATTATATAACCCAGCCTTCAATAAATGAAACCAACGCTCTGCCCAGCTGTGTCATGTTTCAATTTCTTTTAAAATGGAAGGTCTGAAAAAAGGTGCTTCTTACTGTTGCTATTTTAGGTCACAAAGCAAAAAAGGTCCCCGCAGCGAGATTCAATCTGGCTCAAAAAAGGGGTGCGGCTTGTGCAAAATTCCCAAGTATTGGGTCAGGCTTTAACAACATGGTTTCGGTTCAGTAAAACTTGGCTTGAGCAATGAGGCTTTTGGATTAAAACTTGATCCCACCATCTTCAGCTAGAAAATACTCAACTTCAGGTGTTGGTTGCTGCGTTTCCTGCTCACGCTTACAGGGTGAGACTCAAAATGCCGTGAGGGGTTATGAGAGGCTTTTAGCTGAAACCAGCAACTAGACATCTTTCAAGGCTTCTGCATTAAGATGCATCAACTGGATTTCCAAATCTCAGACAGTTCCTGTATCTCAGGAGGCAGTATAGTTCTGGGTGTAGAGCACTAGATTGAGGATTCTAGCTCTGCCACAGAACTACGGCGTAGTCTTGGGCAAGTAACGACCTCCCTGCACCTCAGTTTGCCCAGCTGTAACACTTACATGCTTCCTTCATTCAGTGCATGGACAGCTACACACGGTGGAGCTCCAAAATCTATTTGCTGTCCTGATTTTAGTTGTAGGGGGGTAGCATGTACAACTCCCATGCCTGGACTATGCTTCCATTGTGCTAGGTGCTGTACAAACCCAGAAGAAAGAAACAGCCCCAAGGAGTTTATATATCATACCCTGTCTACATCTTACTCCTAAAGCTAAAAATGAAATTCCTGGCTGGTTGCTGGGGCTCACACAGGGCTCTGGCTGTGTACAATCCAGCTCAGGTACTTTCTAATCTGAGCATTTCTATAGGGCAAAGAAAGTCATTTTGTTAGCTGAAGGGTTTTCTCCCAGGTGAAAGCTACCCCCATGAGAGCATAACCTCATTTCTTCCTCTGTATCAGCCCACCCCAAACTCCCCTTAATTTCCTGGGAGGACAGGAATCAATGCCTCATCTGTATCAGCTTTTAAGGTGAAAAGCTTTTAAAAAACTCACTGCATGCTATCATTTGGGCTACGGCTTACCTAGCCAGCAACAAACTACAACATGGTACCACTTAAATCCTGATGGAATGGCAGCATTTGAAAAAACAGCTAAGTTCTGGGCAGAGCCAGCCCCAAAGGGGGTAAGTTTAAAATTACTTTGCCACCACAAGATAGTGCAGTAGTAGCTCAGAAGACGGTTTCTTTCATGCCCACTTCCTATCTGATGTGGAGCTGGCCTAGCCTATTTGCCATAGCCTCGTCAGTAAAGTGCAGAGGACTCAATCCACCCTCAAATTTGATCAGAGGGCAGTCGTCTGTCATGTGTAACATTGTCTTTGGCTGCAGCCAAATGTGGGAGCCTCTCATTGGCCTCAGATGTGAAGAGTCCCTGTACATGGACCCTTGACCGTTCAAAATTGGTTCAGAAGGGCCCAGGAGCAATGGGGCAAATCAAAGCCAGGCACACACCTGGTCGGGCGAGTGATGAGACTGGATTCTGATGCCTGCTACAGACGATTCTTCACGCTCTAGTGACATGGCAGAGAGAGCTGGGCAGGGAAAGCAGGCCCACAATGGGTGCATTGAGGACAAGCGCACTCTTGGGCGGTCACAAAGGTGTGGATAGTGGCAAGTATGGGTTTGCCCTGATCTCAGCCATTCCCACCTGTAGCATCCTTACGACAGACACGTGGCGGGGTGAGGCTGCGTAACCCAGGGAGCCACAGTACCAGCGTGGGTCAAATCATTCCAGTTTCATTGTGCATGGTTGAATATCGTGGTGTCTCCAACCTGAGGTGGGATGACTGGAGCCAGACCAGGACACAGCATTCTGTTGCAGAGAAACAGAGCTAAAGCAGATGACTGGAGAGTTTGAGCATCTGTTCCCCCTGAAGTGATGACCAATTTGTTTAGCAGGTTGTTACATGACCTCATCTCAGCTGCAGTTTTCCTCCTGTGGTAGAGACATATGAGAGACCTAGTTAGGGTTACTCCAAGGTAGACTGGGTGGGATTTGTGTTTCAAGCGTTGAGAAAGATATTCAGTTCTTGGGCTGCTCTGGCAATGTCAAGATGGAACACACTGGAAACTGGCTTGGTCACATTTGGTTGTAAATGCTACCACTGTGGTATTTGGCCATCTTAATCAAGTCAATGTTTGGGGCATCTTCAAGTCTGGGGAATGACTGGGCGTGGATGCCTAAGCAAATGTCTCCCCCACTGGCCTTGTGTCCTTTACTCTAAAGGAAGCTCCCATTAGGCACAAGTGAAGTGCAGTTTCCATGGGGGTGTAAACCCCTTGCTAGCAGGAACACACCTGAGAATATTGCCCTGATTTAATCAGCTGGCCACTTTCGATCCTTGTGCTGAAATCAAACCGGCAATAGGAAGGTAAAAGGTTGCCTATCCCATCCAGTCCTCTTTCTGCCGAGGAAAGATCGTTCAGTGATGAGGTGCCTGAGCTTTCAAAGTATTTTAAATGTCTGAGCAGGGAAGTATATAATTCCCCAATAACTTCCAGACCCATTTCCTGCTCCACTGCTCTCATTCCTCAGTTCTGGGTTTTATTGCTTTCGACTGTTTTAAGGAAGCTTCCATTCTTCTCCCAAGACCCTCTTTAAAATCCTTAGTGTTTCCTGCATTTCTCTAGATTAAGTTTCATGCACCAGGTGCGGGGCTCAGAAGAGTGGATCTAAAATCCCCTTCTCAGCTTCTGTTGTTCTGTGTTACTTCTTCCTCCAGTTTCATGTTTTCAGCCGAGTGTAATGTTTCCTGCTGCTTTTGCTGTTAGTCTGGCTGAAGGAGATGATTGAAGGCCCAAATGGGCCTTATTACCTACTCACTATTTCCTCCTCCTTTAGATGTAATTCTTTTCACAAATGTTCTCTAACTGTTAACTGCCCTGTTACCCTTGCTCTGACTGCCTCTGGTTTTAACCCAGAGCTGCTAGCAGACCGAGAATTTCAAAGTTCCTCTTGAAAGCTGTATTTGTCCATCATGTGCAGGGAGAATCTCCTGGCTCTCCTGTGCCTGTAATAGTTTCCCAGGTTGGTACAACATATGGCATCAGGTTCCCTGGCCACGCTCCAGTGACGGGGCAATGACCCCAAAATCATGGACGGGAGAAAAACAGCAGCACAGGAAGCTTGAAATGATGAGAGGGGAAGGTAAGTGGGTGGCTTGAGGGGGTCAGGGTTGGATACAGAGCCTGGCTACTGCTTTGACTGAGCTCAGCTGTAACAAAGGCATCAGCATTTTAGGGACTATGTCAAACGAGAGTGGAGCTATCAGACCAGTTCTTGGTGTACAGTTGCCCATGTCACCACAAAATACCACCACAATTAGCAGCCTCAGTAGAGAACTTAAGGCTTCAATGGAGTCAAAGACTGATCTCCCCCTCCAGGGGCTGGAATTCCATAGCCAAGGTTGAGATGCTGGTAGGGTAGCCTGGAGGAAACATTGCACTGCCACAACCCATTCTGTACTTGTCCTGGCGGGTTAGAGGGCTCTGGTTCTGGCTCAGGTTGCACCAAGCCAGCAACTTTCAGCAGAATTATATATTTTTTTAGATCAGCACCCCAATGTCCTCCTGAAAAATGTGGGTTCACCTTGTTATCTCCTCATCATGTTGGTTCAGCATTTACTATGTAAATAAAGCACTGAGGATGAAGCTGCCCTGAACGTCAAACAAATGACAGGTAGAGACCTGTGCATCTTGTGCTCTTTGGTGCAAGGAAGGTTATTTTTTTACCAATGCATGCTGATGAGTTCCAGAGAGATAGCTGAGTTAGTCTGTTTTTAGCAAAACAGTGAGAGTCCTGGGGCCCCTTAAAGACTAACACATTTATCTGGGCATAAGTTTTCGTGGGCAGAAACCCACTTTGTCAGATGTGCGACAAAGTGGGTTTCTGCCCACAAAAGCTTATGCCCAAATAAATTGGTTAGTCTTTAAGATGCCACAGGACTCTCCCTGTTTTATTACCAATGGTTAAAACACACTATTCCTTATTCCCCTTTCTGTTAACACCCTCCTCCAGCTACTGAGGAGCCCTATGTGACCCCCCCCCAGGCTTAATTTGGCTTGAGTTGGCCTCTCTACCAGGTAGTGTCTGCCTCACATCAGTGAGCTGTTCAGTGACCTTTGGAGGGGACTCCATGGGATGTCACTCTCACTAAAAATATACTAGAAACAAGCAAAGGAAGTAGATCAAAAAAATGCCCAGGCCAGAATCTTTCTAATTTATTGTTCCCTACTGACATAAAAAATAAAGCCCATTTCCAGAATCTCCCTGTTGCTACCTGTCTCACTGACAGACATGGAAAGCAGCATCGTGTTCAGACAAAGTCTTTGGCTTCTCCAGTTTCTTACAGGTATTTGTGAAGATGCTGGCTTAGACACTGAAAGGCAGGGGGGGCTGTTGTTTCACCAGATGGGAAATGAGGGTGGTAGCCTCCAGCTACGACAGGCTACTTCATTCACTGAAAAGTTCCAGAGGGGTAGCCGTGTTAGCCCGCAGAAATTAAATTTGTTAGTCTTTAAAGTGCTGCAGGACTCTCATTGTTTTTTCATTCACTAAGAAACAGAGAGAGATGCAAAGAGATCAATACAGTTTTTCACAGATCTGCATTGTGAGGGAGCAAGCAGTCATGAAAAGGCCTTGTTGTGGTAGCACCGCCAGATGGCAGCAAGAAATCTGCTGCGCAGACCAGAACTTGTAGCCTGGAAAGGAAAAGAAAAACAGGGTGTCTCTCTTGAAAGCAGGGCAGGTGAGTAAACAGGTCAGGGTACCCTGGGAGGAGAAAGGCTCTTCCAGCATGGAGCAGACCTTGACGAGGGCAAAGACAATACTGAGAAAGTGCTGGGCCAGCACTAAACACGCAAACCACTGGTGTGAAATCTGTCAGACATTCATGTGCAAACAAACTTTGGGTGCTCAGCTGCCTGTTTAACCCCTTCTATGCCAGGTATTCCTATTGCACCTGTGCTTCCAAACTCCTTTCTATGGCAGGCTTTCCCAAACCAATCTCCCATGCTCATTTCACTGGTTTACTGCTACTATTCTAAGGCATCTCATTCAAGCTGTGGTGCCCTTTTCCCTGTTTAACACATTTCGTGCTACGCTTGCGGTAGCCACATTTGTATCTTTGATTACATCTACACTGCATACTGTAGCTGTGCCCAGGCACCTGCACACAAAACTTGTGCTTGCTAAGCTCACCAGCGAGCGTGCATGTTGCATTGGTACACACCTCCCTCCCTCTGTAGCTGTATCTAGCCTGGAAGTGCATTGACTCCTGTCTGAGACTTGATCTCCTGAGACATATCGCAGGGTTCTCAGCACCTCACTAGCAGGTGCCATTTTAGGGTTTGTTTAATCTGTATTGTGGGAGAACCCGTCTGTCCTCCCTGTATGGAACTGTTTTCAGCTCTCCAGCACATTCCTTTACTCCATCAATAGCTGGCTCCTTGTTTAATCCTGCTTGCCCCTGCCAATTTCCATATCCAAGATAGCAGCAGTCCCCGTGCACCTCTGATTCTAGAGAAACAATATTTCTCACAGAGAAATCTACCACTATTTTTGATGGTGGCAGTTTGTTCACAAAAGCTATTGCACACCTTATACTGAGGGGTGACTCCAGCTGCAGGAATTTTCTTGCACCCAGTACCCAGAAGCAAATCCAGCTGCAAGGTTTTTGCCCAGATGGTGAATCCATAAACAGAAAGAAATAGGTGGTGTTGAAAGTGTGTGGTTCTTGCATGTCCAACACTGCACCTCTCACTCCACAGTACACTGCTGCTTGGAATCCAGTTGGAAACTTCTCACAGCTGCTCCATAGAGGGCTAAAAATGATAAAACCAACAGTGGGAGAGGAGGAATTTTAACCTGTGCAGGGATTACATCCCTCCTGTTGTGTTGGAGTCCTATTGCCTACAGATAACTCTAATGAAGTTACATTAATTTAAAGGAGGCAGGAGAACCTATGCTCTCATGTATTTGTTTTGTTCTGCACAATTTGTTTAAGTGAATTTAATGCTGATAAAAGGTGCTAGCCCGGCACCTTTTAAGAGCAAGGTCCTGTATTTATTTATCCACAGAACAAGGAGAGCACTGCATGCTTACCCGTTTCATTTCACCACCAACGTATCTCAACCCTGCGCTAGAGGCCCTATGTCTCAGGCCAGCAGAGACCTCAAATGTGTGACAACTGGGGGCAAATATATTGGTGCTTTTCCAAGTAGGAATGAGACAGAGAACGGCCAAACACATTTCACAGATGCTGCCCGTGGACAATCAGCGTTAGTCACTGGGTGAGATCTTGGCCAGAGACGCCATGTCTTCTCTCCCTCGTTTTAAGTGTCCCCAGATGATTTGATGGTTGAGGTTTTTCATATGCAGACAGATTTCAACTCGCATCTTTTATAAATTTCTCTAGTGTTAATTTGCATAGCTGTGCTCTAGACTCTCAGAGGCTCACTTCTCACTCAGAACAACCAAACAGGCTTTTGTTCAACACAAACAAACAGGAAACTGCCTGATTTCCTTTCTGCTTCACTCCCCCCCTTTTTCTTTTTCTTAAATAGATAACCAGTTCACCTGATTTGTGAAAAGAAGCCCATGAGTAACCACACAGCCAGGCACCATCAGAGCGGTTGCAACTTGGAGCTTAGCTGTCAAACAGAAAATACACATCCTCTCCATTGCAACAGCTGCCACCAACGTTCCAGAGCCAAACTCTATACAGGTAAGGGAGCGCCCTGGGTTTGCCGTACTATATATTATATAGCACAGCTAGAGGGGATGCTTTATAGCCATTAGGGCTATATATATCTGCACCTGCAGATGTACACAGCCATATAAAATGTTGCAGAGAGCGAGAGATACGTTGCACTAGAGAAGTGGGGGAGAAGGGAGTGAGCAAAGCTCCGAGCCCATCTGTAACCAAATCTAACATGGAGGTGGCTAGATCTGAAGATTTTAAATTCTTGGGACCAAATTCTGCATAGTTACTCCAGTGTCAATCTGGATTAACTCCACTGACATCTGGCCCCGACTCCATCGACACAACAGGCCCTGCTGCACCTGTTTTCACATCAGCATAACTCCACTGAGGTCAACGCGGCTACTCCTGATTTACGGTGGGGAAAACAAAACTCAGGAGTATCGGCCTTATTGAGTGACTACATCTGTGCCTCAGTTTCCCAATCTGTAAAACAGATAACTATACAGTCAACCTGTGGGACTCTTTGTCAGAGGGTGTGGTGAAGGCCAAGACTATAACAGGGTTCAAAAAAGAACTAGGTAAGTTCATGGAGGATCGGTCCATCAATGGCTATTAGGCAGGATGGGCAAGAGTGCAAAACTATGCTCTGAAGTGTCCCTAGCTGTTTGCCAGAAGCTGGGAATGGGCGACGGAGTGGATCACCTGATTATCTGTTCTGTTCACTCCCTCTGAGGCATGTGGCATTGACCACTGTCAGAAAACAAGATACTGGACTAGATGGACCACCAGACTGACCCACTGTGACCGTTCTTATGTCCAGAGAGGTCTAGCAGGGTGTTAACGTTATTGATGGAGGGGACAAAGCTTTCTCAGTCAATGGGAGCTGGAACAAAACTGCAGAGGAGATTACATGATCCTAACAGACAGTAAGCCCCTTGCAGCAGAGACGTTTTTTGTTTTCTGTGTTCGTACAGCACCTAGCCTGGTCCATCACTGAGGCACTACAGTAAATAAGAATCTGACTATGTTTAGAAAATCCTGAAAAATCTTCCTCTTCAAGAAAGCCTTTCAACCATCGCAAGAATGACACAACATTGACACCCACTTCTACTTGGCCCTTTAAAAAGCCAGAGTGAAACAAAAGAAGACACCCTGCCCCAAGCAGATTACAGACCCCCAACAGGGAAAGGAGCCAGCCCATTCGAGCCTTTGCTAATGATTTTGGATCTGTCTTTACTACGCAGCGAATTCAAGTTATTTGCACTTGGGCTGCTCCTCTCGGGTTAGCTAAGCTCAAGCAAGAACAGCCCAACTGCGATAACCCTCGAGCGACTTTGTCTACACAGACACCGCTCTCATGCGTGTCAGGTGCTAAGGCTTGTGGGGGCACATCCTAGGGTTCTTTGTACTGCAATAAGCTGAACCACTGCAAATTCTCTCTCAGTGAATTGGGAGATAACTTGTCTGTCCTTTCTTGGCACAGAGGGGAAATTGTGGGAAGGCATAGAGAACTAGCTGCACTTGAGCAGAGCTAACCTGCGTCTGCACTGCAGAGCCGTCAAGGGAACAGCTGTTGAGTTGTGCTGACTCAGCCTTTAGGCTATACCCCTTGGCAGGCCAGCCCAACTCGAGTTAAAAGCACCCCTCTACTCAGAAGGGATTGTGTGTGGGGACTGGACTCAAATTATGGGTAACACTCAAGATGCTCAGATCCTGCAGTGATGTGCGACAGTATAAAGCCCAAAGATACAGAATGAGTGGCCCAATGAAGAAGAAAAGAAAAATTCCACTGACGTGTTGTAATAAACATCATCCCAGGAAATTAAAAACTGCCGTAAAGGACGTGCATCCCTGGACAATAGAAGACACTTTACCCCAACTTGGGAGACAGCGTCACCTGCTTGATAATGGAAATTAATAATAAACTTTCCGCTTCCCAGACTGCTTTTCATCTCTAGGTGTAAAGGTCCTCTACCAGGTAAGCCTCATTATCCCCATTTGAAACAGCTGTGAAACACTTGCTTAAGGTCAGAGAGATGGTGCGGCAAGACAAACAGGGAAGGCCCAAGGTCACGCAGCAAGACAGCAGAAACGATGGTCACATAACCCAACGAGACCGGACTCCCAGCTCTGTCTGTGGATAACAACTGTAATAAGGAGAACAAACCCCCTCTGGTCTCCCAGGATTGAACAACAGAGTCCATCAGTGGCAGAAGGGAGCTGTGAATGTTTAGGAGGGTGGTGTGGAAGGCTCAGTGTCCATGTACCACTGGCTAGATGCAAGATTCGTCCTCTCAATCACAGCTAAGCTGGAGGGCAAGTAGTTGTAGCAGAGATACAAAGGGTAGAAGAAGGCTGGACAGGAGAGTACTCAACATAGCACTGAAGTGTTTGGTTAAAAATACTCATGTTCAAGAGAAGCAAGAACAGGAAGGAAGCAGGGGTTAAGCAAAATGAGCATGTCCCAGAGATATGATTAATTCAAACAAGTCCTCTCGAGGGGACAGGACTCCTGCTGCCACTTCTTTAAGGTGGGCAGCAAGGACTTATGTATTCTTTGTGTTCCTCTAGCACCAAAAAGCTCCAGGATTGGAGCCATTGTGTTAGAAGCTTTACAAACACTTAGGTCCC
Source organism: Mesoclemmys tuberculata (assembly GCA_007922155.1). Classification (NCBI taxonomy): domain Eukaryota; kingdom Metazoa; phylum Chordata; order Testudines; family Chelidae; genus Mesoclemmys; species Mesoclemmys tuberculata. Next base: position 7,448,348 of record ML675642.1, read on the forward strand.
TAAATACCTTGCAGAATCTGGGCCAAACTCCCACTAAAATCAATGGAAGTTAAGCACCTAAATTGGAGGATCTAGGCCACGTGGCTTGTCTACACAGGGAAGTTATGCTGGTATAAGGTAGGATGTGAATTTAAAGCACTGTAGTTATAGTGGTAACCCCCCCATGTGGATACTTATTCTAGTATTAGAAGGCCTGTTTTTTGTTTAGCTTATGTTACTTGGGAAGGGGTGTAAGCTAGGCTTCTCCCCCCTCCCCAAGCCACTGAAATCAGAAAAAATGCATCCATACTGGTATAATTATACTGGTATAACCGGTCAAAACTTTCCCAATGTAGAGAAGTCTTTAGGAAGAGTCCATCCCTGCCCTGAAGAGCTTACAATCTAAGGACAAGACAGAGGGATACAAACAACCCACAAATATGCCAAGAGTCAACAGAACAGAATTTGTAAATTACAATTCCCCTCCACCGCGCGCACACACACACACCAGATTCCCTTACACACAATAGCTGTCCTATACCAAGTCCTGTCCAGCTGCCACAGTTCAAACTCATTAGCTTTCTTTCCAGGTTTTAAAAGGGATATTTGACCAAAGATCCATGCAGGGACCCCAGGGGAATTACTGTTCTTTTTTCTGAGCATCAATACTGTGCCCAGCACGATGCAAACATACACGATGAGACACTCTTTGCCCTGATGAATTAACAATTTAGTTACCATGCACTGATCCATCAGGGCTGCCATTATTATACTGGGTCTGTAGCCTCTTCCTCTCCCAGAATGACCACCAGTAAGGGTGGCTTAGTAGTTGAAGCATCGAGTTGGAGACACCTAGGTTCTTAGCAGCGGCAGAGCAGACTCAACCTTTTTTCCTTCCTAAGCAGATATAAAATGTAGACTATTGAGTTTACTAGATGGCAGGTGTCAAAACCGAGACTCTGCCTATGCTACAGGGTTGTTAATGAGCCCATACTTCTTGTGAAAGTAGGAGTTTAGCTCTGTGTCCTTGCCTTTCCCCTTCCCACACTCTTCTGCAGTATGCTGTGTGGTATTTGGTCACTCCTTTTTACCCTAGAGCCAGCTGCACTTCAGTGCTGCGGCTATAATTTGTTATGTTTGTAAAGCTCTGGGATTCTTTAACTTGAAAAATGCTTCCTATATAATAAACGTATGATAATATTAAAGATCACAGGGTGTGGTTAATGGTGCTAGCCTAATAATTACTTACATTTTTATAGCACCTTTCATCCCAAGAGATCCCAAGGTGCTTTGCAGATTTAATGAACTGAGCTACCAACTATGCACAGAAGGCACATCACCTGCTTTTGAAATGCAGCTGTCTCTGGGGTGAGGTAGAGCAGCTGTTTGGGAACCCTACACAACAGTTTAGGGCAACATTATGCCCCCTCTATCTGAAACTGTAGGGAGGATATAGTATGTAGAAGATAAATACCCACATTGGAATGGCCCCAGGATACTTTAGGAAGTGCCACAGGATCTTTAATGAGCACATGGTCAGGGCTTACGTTTTATATCCCTTTGGGGGGTGTTTGCTGGATGGGTTACATGCCTCTAGAGATTGTACAATGATGTGAAAGGAGACTATAGAGGAAAGATGACAATGAGGAAATCATGGGGCTGATAGGGATCTGGGTCTGACTGGCAAGCCTGCCGAGCTCCGTGTGTTGGAGAAGCTCATGTGGAGGCAGAGGTGAGGGTTTGTTTGGTTTGTTTTTTTTCCTATCTGGCTGACATGTCTTTTCATGTCAAAACTTGGAACAAAGAGAAAAATATAAGTAGCCAAAACAGACTCCTTTGTGGGAACAGGAACGGAGCATGGCAGCCAACATCGCCAACAGATTCCAACCAAGCAGCAGGAACGGAGAACTGTCATTGGGATTGGTCAATCACCAAGAGAGTGTCCTGCAAGGCACTCAGGGAATACAGGAGATGAACACAGGACCCAGGCTAGGAGAAAAGTCAAACTACTCCATGATGGCGTCTTTTGTGGGGCACCATTAAAGCTCTGTGCGTGCAGAGATGTCTGGAAGACTCTTTTGTTCTCTCAAGAAATGGGCCTGAACTGGAAGGTCAGATCAGAAACCTTCTTTCTCTGAGACCACCAGATCCAGGGGGCACATCTCATGGCTCATCACCACCTCGATCATCCTGCTCTCTAAGATGCAGGTTCCTACCTTTTTCCATTGTAATTTTGGAGCACCCATTGAATTCCATTACAACTAAGCTTATTCAGACAAGCAGATAATGCTCTTGCAAAGAGAAACTGCCACTCCCTCACCTGAGCCATCTTCTCTTTGTAGTCGAAAGAGGCGGCACTAATTTTGGTAGCTTAGATTTTTCACTGGCCGCAGCAAGGCTCCCTGATTCTCTGGCTGGCTCTACATCAGCTTCGGCAGAGATTAGAACAGCCTGGGTCCTGCTCTGAATTAAGCCAGGTGGAAGGTATTGGCTTCAAGGGCACCCGAAGAAGCAGAGGTACTGCAGTCACATCCCTTTCCTGAGCCCCTACAGTGAGTGCGATAGGCCGGGGGAGTCAGTGGGCGAACCCTGGGCCAAATCTGGACCACCAGATGCTTTTGAACAGACCCTGAAATCTTTTTATTTACATATTATCATTATTATTAAAATTATTTTCTCTGGAGTCTGGACCTTGACAAAGAAATTTGGACCTTGACAAAAAATAACAGACCACCCCTGCTGTAGGGGGTGAGGCACAGAAGTCAGCTATGCTGCTTCTATGCCACTGGGGAGGAGGGCTCCCCAGTTTACATTGCCCCTTTTACTTGAGGTTTTAAATCAGTGATATTCAGGTTGCGGCTCATGAGCCACAAGTGACTCTTTAATGTGTCTCTTGCAGCTCTTTTCAGCACAGGATATTAAAACATAGTGTGATTAAATTATTAACCAAGCAGGAGGCTTTTACTATGTTATTAACCAATTGTAATTGATAAAATAATAATACTTGGTCAGTCATTTTGTTGTGAGAATAATATCTATGTGTGTGTGTATGTATATATATAAAACTAAATATTTCCCGTCATACTGTTTAAATATGAATATATGGTACTATAGTGCACAAAACAGTGAATTCACACCATTGTGGCTCTTTTGGCTAATGCCCATCACTAATTTGGCTCCTGACCCATTGAGTTCTGAGTATCACTGTTTTAAATGAAAGATTTCAGGAGATCTCTGTTGCAACCCTGTATTAAGAAAGGCTGCCTCATTTTCATGTTGTACAAATTGTGACCAGGTCAAATCTGTTTGTAGGTAATTTACATACAAAAAGAATTGCATAGAGAACCTCAAGCCAAATTTTACAGGCTTTAACCTGCCATGCACAGCAAACAAGGCAATACAAGAAAGAAGGACGGGAAGGAACGTGGTTAAGGGCCAGTACCGCTCAGTCGGTGGGGCGAGAAGAGGCATTCACTAGGTCACAGATCAACTGCTGAGCTACGGAAAAAATGCTACAGTCACTAGGAACCAGCTCAAGTTAATCATCATGCACCCTTCCCTTTCCCGTTGCTGCCATTCTTCCTCTACCCTCTTTTATCCCTAAACCTAATCGCAGTGGAATTTTTGCCTCTCCTACACAGCATTCAGCTCTGGGGCAAGGGAAGTAGTATGTCTAAAGGCTGTGGGGCAGGCTTCACAGCCTCTCCAAGAAGGGCCTCCCCCGAACAGAGCACTAGGCAGGAAGAGGGAGAAAATAGCTCCACAGCAATCCAGCATTCTCTTCCAGACCTATATCTCCCTCCAACCATCTTAGCCAGCATTCACCCACCAAGGAACAGCCCCACCAGCACCAAAGAACTATCCCTTAGTTTCTTGCTGTGACCATGTTCCCACAAGCCACTGTGAAATTTAGGTTACAGCAAGAAGCCATGGAAGAGTGCTATACATAATACATAGCTCTTACATAGCACTATGTACCAGTAGATTTCAAAGCACTTTACAAAGGTGGTCAGTATCATCTTCATTTTACCTGTGGGGAAACCGAGGCACAGAAAGGTCAAGTGATTTGTCCAAGGTTGCCAAGAATGCCAGTGGCAGAGCCAGGAGTAGAACCCAGGTCCCCTGAGTCACAGTCCCATGCACTATCCACTAGACTGCAGAATTGGGGGGAGGCTACGTGAAAAAAGATTCTAGGGTTTAGAGCAGAAGACTACAAATCAAGACTACTGGTTTTCCTTCTTGACTGCAATGACTTGGGTAAATCACAGAATCTCTGTCTCCATTACAAACCTAAAAAGTTTTACAATGCCCTTGTGAGAGAGAGAAATACTTGTACTTTCATAGTGCCTTTCATGTTACAACAACATGTGGCCCTTTTATAGCACTTTTCATCTAAGAATGTCAATGCACTTTACAATATTAACTTAGCCTCACAACATCCCAGGAAGATAAACGTTAGCATTTTACCAACAGGAAAACTGAGGCAGAAGCAGAGTGAAGTTGAGACTTGTCCAAGGTTACACAGTAAATTGGTGGCAGGAGTGTGACTAGAACACAGAGTCCTGACTCCCAATCTGCTATTCTAACCACTAGATGCTTTTCCTGCTACACAGGTTGCAAAGATAGAGTGCTACATGAACGTATAAAAAGACAAGGTGGGTGAGGCAATACCTTTTATTGGACAAGCTTGTTTTCAGGATCTGAAGAGCTCCGTGTAAGCTTAAAAGCTTGCCTCTCTCACCAGCAGAAAAGTTGGTCCAGTAAAAGATATTGCCCCACCCACCTTGTCTCTCAAATATTCTGGAACCAACACGCCTACAATAACACTAAGACAATAATAACAAACAACAAATACTAATACTTGACACTCCCCTTCAAAGCATATTAAAAGCATTCTTCGCCATAAGCCCTCTGGAATGTAGGTAATATATGTGCTATCTCCATTTTACAGATGGGAAAACAGATACAGAAAGATCAAGACTTGGCCAGTGCCAGATGGTAAGTCTGTAGAAGAGCTAGGAGAACACCAAGGAAAGCTTCTAGCTCCCAGTCCTGTGACCAGACCATATCTTTCTCTACATGTACCTTTGAGCTTCATATATTCCATGCCAACTTTAGGACACTTAAGTGCAACAAGCCTTTGAGTAAAAGAAAATAGGGCAGTATTTGTGTTATACTCCAGGTTTGGGCTTCCGTGTGCCTTCAATGAAGCTGACAAACAGGGGTTTCACTACTGTTTCTAACATAAACCCACATGCTGCTGAAGAGCAATTAAGCCCAGGGCCGAGTCATTTTTACTGAGAACCAGAAGACAATCCATGCGTGGGTTGGTGTTAGCCACAGTGCCTCAAAGCACTGCCACAGCTTGCACAGCACAGCTGACTTTAATTAAGTGAAATCTCGCTATAATTACATAGATGAGGACAACGGAGTAACGTTTGGTTTAGGCAGCCTGGGATCATTTACACTACTGCTTTACCTGCACTGCCATCAGTCAGCATTAGCCTCTTTCTCCAGCATAAGAGCTTGGAGGATACATGCTGCGGATACCAATGCTAAGAGATAACCTGGAGCGGGGGGGGCACAGAAATGCATGCATTGAGAGAAAGCAGTTGAACCTATTTTTTAATCTTTCTGCAGGAGAAAATGCTCACGTAGGTGCCATCAGTGTGTCTGATCCTGTTCTTATTGGAGTTTTGCCATAGCCCCATGGGTTGCAGGATTAGGTGCAGCAACAGAGGGACCCCAGAAAAATGAAATCACAAACACCTGCAAACAGTGCTGCATTTGCAACATCTGCATGCAACACTCTCTGTAATTTTGTGATTTCTGTCTTTAGTGCCTGCCCTTATTAACCATGCTACAGGATTCTGTGGTGACAGTGGCACAGATCTTATGGTGGCAAGCCATGCAGGTTTCTGCAGCCTTACAATAGCAGTAGTTTTAGATTTCTAAAGAGTAAAAAGAGTATTTATTACTAGCAATAATTAAGGATGAGATTATGTCACGGAGGTCACAGATTCCATAACTTCCAGAGACCTCTGACATTTTCTGCCTCAACCCTGCAGCAGCAGGACTGGAGCTGTCAGCAGGCAGGGACCCCACTCCTCCCAGCCGCAGGTGGTGGTGGGGACCGGGAACTCCTAGCCCCAGAGATCCAAGCTGCTACAGGTGGTGGGGAGACCCAGAGCTCCCTGATGCTGCAAGGGAACTCAGAGCTCCAAGCCGCGGGGGGGCAGGAACCCCCCCCAAGCTCTTAGCTGCTGGCCCCACAGACAGGAGGCACCACAGCAAGCGGAGGGCCCCAGAGCTGTCAACCACAGTGGCACTGGATCCTGCCCTCCACAGCAGAGCTCAGGCTCTCGCCCTCCCATTCAGCCCCATTTTGTCACAGTTATTTTCAGTAAAAGCCAGGGGCAGGTTATGGGCTGCCGTGAATTTCTGTTTATTGCCCCTGACCTGTCCCTGGCTTTTTCTAAAAATAACCGTGACAAAATCTTAAGCTTAGCAATAATCATTAACCCCAGTGATCAGCCCCCAGCAACCCTCCCTCACAGCCAGGCACCCTCTTCAGCCTTCTGAGCACAGTACCTAATTTCCTCAGCGCCACATGCCCACCATTCCTCTTCCAACAAGCCTGGCACCCACACCAACCCCCAGAGCATCACACCCAGCCCCTTTCCGAGCCTGGCACCCTCACCAACCCTGTGCATTGCACCCAGCCCCCTTCC
>ML675642.1:7455067-7471684 GCA_007922155.1 Mesoclemmys tuberculata
CCCACCCCACCCCCACGAGGGGCTGCATGCACCCCAACGCCCCGCCTGCCTCAACCATGTGGCGGGCGGACTGGCGAGCTCCGGGCGGGCGTGCGCGCGCACCGGGAACAATGACCCGCCCCGCGCTCAGTTCCTCCCTTTGCAGCCGGACTCCACTCGCTGGCACAGAAGGGGTGAGCCGGTCGCCTCACGGCGCATGCGCCAAACCCCGCCCCTCGCTCTCTGTGCCCCCCCCCCCCCCGGGGGGGGGGGGCGCGCGCCCCAGGGGGGAAAGGGGGGCGGGGGGCGCCCCGCGCGCTCCCTTTCCCCCCCCCCCCTCCCCCCCCCCCCCCTCATCGCTCGCGCTCGAGCCTGCCTGAGTCGCGAGACTGGCTGCGGCGGCCACGTAGCGCTGCGGCGGCGGCTGAGGGGAGCGGGAGCCGCGTCCGGCGGCAGCGGGGCCTGGGCCTGAGGCGGCAGCTACGCGAGCGGCGGCGGCTTCGGGGGCCGAGCGGGAGGGAGGGCCCCGGGCGCCCGGCCCCCTCCCTCCCCCCCCCCGCCCGGCATGGACGGCGGCGGCGGCGGCGGCCCAGAGGGGCTCGGCCTGGGTGAGTGTGGGCCGCCTGCCCGGCTGGGGACCCCCGTCGGGCCCGGGGGCAGCCGGCTGGGAGCGCTAGGCCCAGTCGGGGGGGGAGGGGCGGAGCCGTCTCCCGGCCTGAGGGAAGTGGGGTGCGCCGGCTGCTGCGCCCTGGGGAGGCGGGTGGGGATGTCACATCGGGGAGGGGGGCGCCCTAGCTGCTGCACCTGGGAGGGGGGGCGTGCACCCGCGGGACGTGCACCAGCTGCTTGCAGCCCGGCCAGGTGGGGGCAGCTTTGCCCCGTCGCAGGTAAACCGCCGCCTGGCTGCCTCTTGTGTTGAGCTGGGGGGGATCGTATTTCCACACACCTTCTCCCTTCCTCCTGCCCTGCAGCGGCGGCCTACGTGTGGGGCAGCGGAGAGAGATCAGGTGCAGCCTCTGTCAGCTGCGAGCTGTGCACCCGCCGCCCACTGGGTGTGCATGCCCCAGATTGGCGAGGATGCGTGGGGGGCTGCGAAGTGTACCCCCTCCCTCCTTCGCTGCTGGATCTGGAGTCGTTATGGGTCTGTGTGGAGGTGAAATGTGTTCACCTGCTGCTCCCCCGCCTCCCCCCGGGTTATTCCTGCTCTAGGGCTGTCGTGGAGTGTGGGGAATGTTTTCTCGTGTCTTCAGTCACTCCATAAGGCACCTCGCCTTGATGTTTCCAGGACAGATCGTGAAGTATATGTGCTTCAGTTTGTATGGAGCTGTCTTCGGTGGGGCTCGTGAAGCTGTGAATATTGTGGCATCTGCATTGCAAGAATGAAATAGTTAAGCATAATGGTTTGATAGATGCACGTTGTATTTCATTGTGCTGAGGTGTTGGGTCTGGATGCAGAAGTGATCGAAGGGAGAGTGGGGGGAGGTAGCATGTGCACTGAGGATATGAGGGATATACAATTTTTGGGAGGATGACCTGAGCCTTATTGTTCTGGGAAAGGCAACTGGCACATGCTTTGTTGACAGTGGTGTATGCGCGGTGAATCAGGAGAACGATGATGGTGTGTGTGTGCATTGAATAGAGGAGATGCTCTAATGTGCAAGCATTGATTTGTGAAAGATGGCCCGATGCACCTTGATTTCTCATGGCATTGACTGCCTTGTTTGTTCACGTGATCTTAATGTAGAGGTTAGCCTTATCTGTGCACAGGGTTGAGTTCTGTAATCCTGATGCATATGTGCTGAATACACTTTGCATTGGTGTGGGTTCTGGGTTCATAGAGTGTGTTTTGGAAGAAGAATGAGGGGGAGAATCTCATGTAAAAAGTATAGTATATTTAATGTCATTTTACAGATTGTTTTTGGTTTTAAAAAAATCATCCCTTTCCACGTTAAACACCTACTATGGTTTTGGTGTAACTAGTGGTACCCCATTTCTAGAGTCTTTTCCCTCCCCTTTTTGCCTACTTAAGATTCTCTGTCTATTTTATGGTGATTAATCAAGAACCTACAGTATGTTTGGTGCTGTATGAAAAAAGAACCCAATTCCTATCATAGGGAGTTTACACTCAAATCTCAATATTGAAAGCATAAGTAAGAGATGGTACAGGTGTTGGATGGGAGGCTTCTCAGGAGAAAGTGTACAATTGAGAGAGCACTGTGAAATCGTTAGGTACTTTATATTAATTTTTATAATTATGCAGTTGTATAGTACCTGGGGGAGGGGTGTTACACATATATTGTAAAATTTTTAGTGAGCTGTGTTCTCAGTTTTTTGTTTTTTTAAATTGTATCTAGTGATTTGGGTTTCGCCAGCTACCAACTTCAGAACAGACCTCCAAGAAACTAGATCTGGTGTATTTGTGAAAGTCAGTCCACAAAGAAAATAAAGCTATAGTATGAAGTAGCTTTTTTTAATTGTTTAATTGTTTATGAAGTAGACTTATACATGTCATTTACACTGGCAGAAGCTGTTTCACTTGCCTTTTTAAACTAGTCTGACTATCACTGACCTTTTTTAAATGATCTGGTGGGCTAAGTGGGGTTGCTTTTTTTGTTTGTTTGAAGCTAATGTGAAAAAACAAAGGTTCAATTTCTCCTCTGAGATTACATCTTTCTTGCGGAGAGTTCTAGTTCAGTACGTTAGCTAGATTTTAAGGGTAGTATGTCAATTTGGACATATAGGATGTTGGGAGAATCTGCTTTTGTTGTCTGAGTGTTAGGGACAGGAAATTTGAGAATATCATATTGTAAGTAGAATTGAGTAATTGTATATAAACGGGAAAACTTTGCATGTATACATATAGAAAATTTCTTCCCCATTTAGAGCTAGGGGAGCTTATGTGTTAGCCTAAGGCAGTGGTTTTCAACCTGTGGTCCGTGGACCCCTGGGGATCTGCAGACTATGTCTAAAGGCTCTTTAAAAGGTGGTGGTTACCTTAGAGCAGTGGCTTTCAAATCTGTGTGATCTGCGGACCTTTAGGTGGGGTCCACAGGTTGTCTAAGATTTCTAATTCCACATGACACCTCCATTTGAAATTTTTTTAGGGGTGCACAAATTAAAAAAAGATTGAAAACCACTGGCCTAAGGAAGAGCTGGTGAGGAGATTCTTTGAACTCATGCAGCTAAGCTTGGATAGACCTCAGTAAACAAAAGAGCATCTTTCATCCTTAGTATGTTTTATATCTGAATGTTTAATTGAAGAGCAGCATGCAGACAGCATATTTCTGAGACAGGGATAGAAATGTTTTAGGTGATTTCAAAACTACATGGCATAAATTACATACTTTTATGTAGCACTTGGTACATACTAATGCCATAACGTGCCTGTACAAAAAGCAAGCCTATTATTCCAGTTACATTAAATTTCTCTTTTAGGGGCAAAGAAGTGGCAACCTGTTGAGAAGATCATCTCTTCTGAAAACCTGTTTCTTTGGGTTAATATTACAGAATCTTTTGTAACACTTGCTTACCTGGTTAAATTCCTGCAACACAGAGCAGCTGATCATAGCAGTTCTCTGCTATGAGAACTGTTGTCTTTCTGTGAGTTTCAGAGCTTGGCTTTTTACTGGACGACAGGCTGGATAAAATCAGAATGGAAAATAATCATTTTAAAATTTAAAAAGATTGTTTTTATTTGTGTTGTTAGTTCTTTACCTTCTTCCCCTTTTATAATCTTAAATTATTAAAGTGGATTTTTTGTATGTTTTTTCAATTAACTTCCTAATTGTTAGTAGAACTTCAGATTTTACATAGAGATTTTGTCTATTAAGAAGTTTCACACTTGAAATGTTCATCTACACTGAAAAAGATAAGTCTGGGGCATCGTTAACATCTTTACTGTAAGAACACAAATTCAGTCACAGACTTGATAAGCAAATACCCTATACTTTAATTGCTGTCTGCGCCACGTCGGATATATTGAACTTCGATAAATCAGGAATGCTAAAATATTTCAACATAGCTAATATTTCTGCATCAAGGAAAGTGGGGTTTATGCTCCTGAATAACATATGCTTTGGAATATCCTACCCTTAATGCCTCAATATGGGTTTAGGGCACTAACTTTAGGTTCCTTTTTGGTTTTTGTATATATAAAAAAAGTTCACTACTTCGTTGTGTTGCAAGTCTAAATATCTTTTCGTTGTTGGCACTGATGCAGTTTTGTTTTGAAATGACAATTTTTATGCCTCTAAATTTTTAATAAAATGCAGTTTTTGTTTTGGGTGCTGCAAACACTTGTGCATATGTTTAATTTTAAGTGAGTTCATGTGAGTAAAGTTACTTATCCCCTTAAGCATTTGCAGGATCAAAGTCTGCAGTTTTGTAAAATCCGAATAAGTCACCAACAGTAGTGGCATTTTAAAAAAGAAACCTTTGTAACTTAGTTCATGATAAATTTTAATCTAAACTTGCGATAATACAATTTTTCAAATTAGTTTTATGAAGCCTCAAAAAAAATAGGTTTATATCACTCAATCATGCTGGAGGACAATTGCAGAGGGAGTGACACTCTTGAGGTAGCTGTGGTGCCAGCAGCTCAAACTCATTAGTACAAACCGATTGCATTAGTTTCCTTGACACTTTCAGACACTCTTCCCTGAGGAGGTTTCAGACCAATAGTTTTCTCTTAGAAGAAGCTCTCAGATTTTAGTCATCCTAAACCCTGCAAACTGCTGCAACCAGAGCTACATTCAATGTTTCTGGAGCTCTTGCTTGCATTTTTACTCCAAAATTTGAAAATATGATTCTTTTAGTGGGAAAGTGCTGTTAAAATGCATATAGGAAAGAGAGTTGTAATTAATGGGCTTGCTTTTTGTTGCTACAGTGCAAAAAATGGTTTATACTAGATTAAAATGCAGCATAAAGCTTCAAAAAAAATTTCTCAGTATAGTTGCAAAAACCTCTAAATGCACCCTTGAGTTCTTATCTGTCCTGAATGTTTGAGAGGCTGCCAAAAAGAGTACTTTTAAAAATATGCTATAACCCTTTAGAATTGAGGATGACTACTATACTTTCCGTGGCAAGGAGATGGGAGTTCTTGTGTCAACGGTATTAGGATCCTTGCTGTCAACTGAGATGAAACCTGTCAAGCAGTTTCATTCTTTTCCAAACATTGAAAACTTTTTAGTTTGCTATTTCTGAAGGAATATGAGGTAGCCAAGCTAGAGAGACATCATGGAGACAGGTAATCAAGTAGGACAGAAGAGTACAGCTCTTTAACTTTTTTTTTTTTTCCCCAGGCTGTAGATTTCATGGTTGAAAACTTATGGGCTAGCATTCTGAGATACCTTCATTTTGAGTGAATGTTGTACACAAAAAGTTGTAAATATTTGACTTGGAGCATAGCTGAATCTTGCAGGTGCAGGAGGGCTTATTGAGATTTTGATTACACTGTGCCCGGCTGATCTTGATGAAGACAATAAAAATCTGCTCCAAATGCTACACTTTCTCACAGGCAGTGCTTATTTAAGCCTATTCAGAGTTTGTGGTGAAAGGGATGTTGTAAGACATAATGTCTCAATGAATGCTGTGTCTGAAGTCAAATCACATGGTGTGTGCCTAGTGTGAATTTCAGTGGTTAACGTAGGCAGCAAATTCAATCAGCAGAGATATTGGACATTTACTGTATATTATTCTGATTGCTAGAGGCTGACAGTACTGATAGCATCACTGTGGTTGTCTTTGGACATTTATAAAATACCCTTATTCAGGATTTCAGTCAAAGGTGAATGTTCTTTGTAATTTCCATTTAAAAAAAAAACAAGCAAGCTGTTCTTTTTTTTAAGCAATAACTTTAATAACTCTCCTTCCCACACAGAGTTTTTCTGATTTTTTTTTGTTTATTCCTTGCAAGTTAGATCAGTTCATAAAATATAAAATGGAATTTGTATTCCTGATTCCAACTAGTTCCTCTTGTTTTTCAGTTTTAGTGGATCAAGGGGTGTACCTACAATGAACTCAGTGAAAGAACCTTATTTAATTAGCATTTCTTATAGATCTCTGGATGGGATCCATTTACTATGACAATCTCCCTGGGTTCGCTATTCTTTCACTGTGATCAAATCTGTAAACATATCTGGTGGGTTTCCTAGAGATTTACACTGGGAAAGGATTGGTGCATGGATAATACAGCTGGGCTACAACATTAATTCACAGTAAGATGGCATCTGCTACCAGTAAGATACCTAGATTTCCTATAATATAGCATTGCAATTGGATCCAAATTAATGACATTTCTGCTTCTGGAGACATGCACTAGAATAGGATTGGCCTTCAATGCATATGGATTTTCAGTAAACTCGTGCTGTGAAAAGACAAGCTCTTTTGCAGAGAAGTGATTTTTGGAGTTCTAGACAAGGACCAAATTACATAGCAATAACTCTTCCCCATCCTTGTCACATAGTGGCAAAAATGGCTGCTATGACCCTCTAATTTGTCTGATTTTTGAAATGTGTAGCTCTTTGGTTTAGCCCAAGGATTAAACCTAGTAGTCAAGGTGGAAAAAACACCTCTGCTGCCATGCCATGTCCATCTGCCTGTAAGCCATAGCTCCTGCTGATATGGAACAATATAGGTGCTATTAATTGTAACTTCCTGTTTTTTAAAAAAAATGTACCGCACTCTGTTTGTCTTGTTTGTATTGTACCTTTTTACCTTTCTGGTTTCACTCCACTTTTTGTTTTTGTTTTCTTTCTTCTAATAGACTATAGTTTATCTTTTCATTCATTGTTCTCCTTGTCCAAAATCTTTTTGTTTTCCCATTTTGCATGCCCTTATATCTGTTTTCTTGCTCTACAATGTGTTATCTGCTACCTTCTCTATTTTTCTATTTCTCCTACTTCTCCCTTAAATTGATCTTTTTCTCTTTCCTGCTTCTTTTCTAACTTAAGTTTCTTTAAAGATAGGTTCTTGCTTTTATGTATTTTATGTAAACCTAGCCGATTTATGGGTGATATAAATTAATTAAAATAATCTCTGTCACAGACATCCCTTTGCGCATTCAGCCATTCTTACATCCTCACTTCCATTCATCCACCCATCAAGCATGTCAAATCCAGAGAACTACATGAAGTTGAAAGGTCCCCGCTATCTCTCAGCCATCCCTCCTTTCCACAAACCTCTGGATAGTGGGAAAGGGGAGAATACTGGGATTGCTATTAGAGTGTAGTTCCTGGCTCTCGCTGGTGGTTGATCAGTTTGAAGTTCCTCTAACCCATAGATGTCAAACTCAGGCCCACGGGCCAAATCTGGCCCGCAGTGTAATTATATTTGGCCCGTGAGAAAATACCAACTGTCTATTAGAGCTGGCCCGCCGGTAGACAGCGCATGCACTGATTTCACATGTGTTTATAGTATTAAGCTTTGCTTGTTCCAGATTCAATGTTTAAGCAAAACTTAAGTTTGTTTCCATATGAAAAGGTTCGTTATATTTGATGAGAAGGAAAAACTTCCTCAATTGTAGACATTTTTTCAATAAATATCAAGGTTGGCCCGCAACTTTGTCCAAGTTTTTAATTTTGGCCCACTGTGTATTTGAGTTTGACATCCCTGCTCTAACCTTTGACTGCTGGAAGGGAGAAGCGGCATATGTTTTCTGTTCCACTGCTCCCACCCTAGAACACCCTGGCTACTGCAAGGCTGCTGTTTCCAGTATATTCAACATCAACCCTCCGATTTGGGTCCTTGTCCCCAGTAAATAACTCTTTAGCTTACCTCTACAACTGTTCATCATTTTCCCAAGATGTGAAGTTGACCTGAATCTTGATACTTCCATTGCTACCCTCAGTTTTCACTCTGTTTGTCAAAGCTATGAATAGCAGCTGAAGCACTGAAGGTGTGTCTATTGATTCCAGGGTGAGAACATGCATCAAGTGTACATTTGTCTCATATTTGAATAGGCACCCTATTCTTGAGAGGCCTCGGAACTTAATTGGGAGTTTTACAGTTGAGAAGATCCTGGGTGACTACAACTCCCATGATGCCATGGGGAAAAGAGCGAGAGACTCTTCCTCTTTCAGGGAGCTCAGAAAAAAAGCATGTGTGAACTCCATTTTCTTTTCTGCGGGGTGGAGCGCGGCCGAGGCTGGAAGCTGCTGCTGACTGCTGCTGGGGGGTTCCAAAAGCTGCTGATGAGAGCCTGCTGTAGTTTTGATCAAGCCACCAGCTTCAGAGGTTGGTGGCATTGCCCAAGTCAGGGTAGGGACTGAGCCTGGAGTGGGCTTGCAGTGATGGTGGTAGGAGTGCCTCTCCCCCCCCTTTTTGTTTTGGGGTGGGGCTTGTAAAGGAAGGGGCACAGTAGAGAGACTTTGACTGGGCCTGAGAAGAGGTCGAAAGATATTCTCTTCGAGCCAGGGCCAGGATTGTTGACATTTGGTTGGGCCAACTCCAAATCTTCAAATTGATACCTTGGCTGAACTGATACACTAAACCAATAGAGTGCTGGCTCCTTCTTCAGATATTCAAGTGTGAACACGCAAGCAAGGCCTCTGAACTCTAGGGGAGTGTACATGCCAGAGGTGTAATAAATAGTGGCAGTGTAAGTGCCAATTTGACAAATTTAATTTATTACTGTATACTATATTGATTGATTTATTCAACTGCCCCTGTGGATTTAAAATAGTAGTGATATTTAATTTGTCTGTTACGCCATATTTCCTTAATTTAAGTAAAGGTGTATTTTAACTCTAATTTATGTATATTGGATGTATAGCTTGCATAATTGGTATTTTTTGAGTTAGACCCATGCCACAGATTATTATTATTTTTATTATTATTATTAGAATAGGTTTAGTCCTGGAAGCTCCCAAGGCATGCTATTCAGGGTCCAGCCAGGTGGAGACCCTGCCAATTATAAACTCCTTTAGGAGTAAAGGGACTGCAGCAGAGGATAGAGGATTCCCACCTATCGTACATCATCACTGGGATACTCAGGATTTCCTTTGTTGTCAGCAACCTTAGGCTCAAATGCACACAGGTGAGTGTTGTCTGCTCCCAAGTAACCCAGAAAAAAAAGGGGTTACATATGGAAGGTTGGTTTTGCAATTATAAGAGCTTGAAATATGTTACTTTAATATGAAAGCATAGGTTATGTAAAAGCTGATGGCATTTATCTGAGAGAGATTCCTATTTAACACAGACAAATAAATTTTTCAAGGTCTGGAAAAAGTGTTTTTTCTAAGCTTCAGCTCTCTTGAAGCATCCTAAGATTTTTTTATGTCTCTACTGCTCCTTGATATCTTTTTAGAAATTGTAGGGTCTGGTTATGCCTACCCAAATAAATTGGTCATTTTAGGGGACCACATCTCTTCATTATATGGGCTTCCTGAACCAATAACAGGAGTACTGTTTGCTTACATAGGCCCTTTAGTCCAATCATCTGAAGGCACTTTGCAAACACATATGAATGTAAGCCACCTCCACCTCTGAGGGAGGTTTGCAGTACTACAGTGATGAAAGACTTCAGATGTGTGCTATCATTATCTTTCAGAGAAGGGAAGTAAGTTGCACAGTATCACAACATGAGTTAGTGAAAGAACTAGGAATAGAATCCGGGAACCCTACTCTAAGGCCTGGTCTACACTAGCCACGGATTTCGGCGGCAGTTGACAGGAGATATGCAAGCTACATGATGCCCTCCCGCCAATACAGCGCTATGCTACTTGCGGGGGTGGATTTACAGAGTTGACTTCTGGACTCGATTGAGCAAGTCTTTACTGCCGCACAATTGAATCCGCAAAATCAATCCTGCACTGCTGGCGTGGCACCAGCAGTGTGGACATAGCCTCAATTTTTATATCACTGAACAGATGGTACTGTATAGCAGTGTCTCTTGCATCAGTCCAACAAAAGAAGGTTGAAATGAACTATTTTAATGACAGTGTATCTGTCTGCACTGGCCATCCTGGCTAATGTAGACCCGTTCAGCATGTCCACACATAGGACTCCCTCCAACTGCTGCAGTATTAGTGCATTATGAGTACCTAACTTGTAGTTTCCAGGATAGGTTTGAAAAGCAGAGTTTTGTAGGAATGGCAATACACGGCTACAGAGGTGTTGTACCGAAATATTTTTTGAGATGTGAACTGTGTAACATTTTTCAATGTATAAAATAATGTGTTTTGTCATGTTTATGCAATATTTCTAACATTTAATATGTTCTTTACTTGTTGAAAGCCTTAAGTATGTATGCATTTCACCTTGTAAAACAAAATTGGTATGCATAAAATTACAGAAGCTTTAGCAGCTCAAAACAGAGTACAGTAATTAGAAATGTAGGAGATAGTACACAAAGTGGTCATTGAAAATTTGCAGGAGCGTTATGAGACTGCAAGGAGATCAAGTTACTATGAGACCGCTTCAGAATCAAGGTTTTTAGACCTTTGTCCACATTAAATTTCTTAAAAACATTCCACCATTGCTATCATAGCTGCAGCTTCACAGGTGGTAGTGCTAGTGTAGACACACAGCCACCTATATTTTAACCACTTTGTTAGCTAGACCTGCTCTGAGCAGGGTTCAGCGACATAATGATTAAAATGCTAGTAGCAGAACTAAACTGAAACTCCACACTGGTGTCATGTATATTGGTGGTGGCAACAGAAGAGAGATTTTTAGAAAAGTTAATTGCAGGCAAAGCCTTTTTCTACACTCTTACAACAGTGGTGCAGAATTGACTCAGTACAAGATAAATGATGGTGAGTTATGTTCTGAGCAAGTGCAGTTGTAACTGTGCATACAATAGTTGTGCACTCTTTGCAAGCAATTTTGTATGTGGAGTTGAGGTGTGTGACAAGCTTGCAAAGTCAAAATTATATAGCGTGTATAAGGCTCTGTTGGGAGGAGCGAACATTTAACTACATCATCTGTGGTCATATTTCAGTATTGTAAAGAGGATGGATTGATTTAAATCAAGGCGATTTAAATCACCAAGAGAATCATTAATTTAAATCAAGTTTCCCACTTATACTTCTTCACGTATTTCTTAAACAATGATGCAAATCTGATCACTAAAACACGTTAATTTACAACTCAATACAGCATTGTACAACATCGAGGAGGATATACGTTGTGTAATTTTTTAGATAGTACATAATACTCATTACCTTTGTCAAGCTGCAGATGCAGCAGCAATATATTAGGAATGTTGAGAACAAAATCACACACACAAACACAGTAGCACTTATATTTTATTAAACTAAATCTTAAATGTTACATAAATGTTTCACATTTGCAATTGCAGCAGTCTCCTGAGTTGCCGGCTGACCGCTGTCCTTTAACTTTTTTTTTTTAATTTTCAAATTTTATTAACTCTAACAGACAATTCATCACAACACTAAGTGTATGCTCTCCTTAAAACTTTTACAACTAGCTCTCATCTTCCCCACTCCCACTGTCATTTTTATTCATAGACTGAAACAGAAATATGAGCTTTCCTGGTTTTTCAACTCCCAGTCAATTTCTTAGCTTTGAGGGAATAATACCAAACAATGAAAATATTTTCTCTCTGCCTGCAGAGGAAGATACTGCTGTGAAAAGTTGGTTTAGCAACTGAAGGAACTCTGTTTCAAGGTGCCTGGCTAATGATTTCCACCAATTCAGAGGAGTGACTGTATTCAACACATCATCAGTAAACATGTACTGTTTAACTGGTTCCACTCCAGCCCTGAAATTTATTATGACTGGCATAACTGAGGAGTGATTTTGAGATGCCCATGCCATGGCAGCAGCGGCATCTTCAGAAGTTAGGCATCTACTTTTATATCTGGGGTTGAGAATGTTTGCAAGAAATGAGGTGGAGTTAGTGCTTGATCCGTTCGCTTCTTTATTGCCTGCAGTTTAACTTTCTGGTGAGGTATTTCTTTCTTCAATGTCTCTTGAAGTGCCTTTCCAAATTTCAACAGCATCAGCAATGCAGCAACAATTTCTCTGAAGTTTGGTTTAAGGCTATGGAATTAGACTTCAGTGTAGTGAGCAGATCCTCTACTTTCCTCTTTAATCCAACGTTAGATACTTTGGATGAGATACTTCCATCTACTTTATCATGGTTTTCTTCACCAAGGTTTTTGAGAATAGTCCAGTTCTTTATAACTTGTTCAAAACAATCAACCACAGAATTCCATTGAACATCTTGAGGGAGAATTAGTTTGGATCCTTCTGCTCTCTTCAGTAAGCTGAAGTAAAACGGTTGTTATGGAAGTATTTTGCAACTTCAACAACATTTTCTTTTATTCCTAAAAAAACATACTTTAGTCTTTGGCTAAAAGATGCATTAAATGGGCACAGCAGCCATATGTTATTAAGGAGCATCCTTCCGTTTCTTCTTCTCATCTTTGCCACATTTGCAGCATTATCTGTGACAAAACTGCACATGTGACAGTTGAATTTTGTTCACAGTTTATTACAGCTTTCACTGCGACTTCTTTTAAACATTCTGTCATGTGGGTATTTCCCGATGTGTCTGTTGTTTCTGAAAGATATGCAGCCCCATCTTCCGTTATCTCACAGACACATTACTGGATCATTATGTACATTGCTCCACCCATCAAAGCTTAAACTGGCGCATTTCCCCTTAATATTTCTTGCACACTGTTCAAGTTCCTTTTCACACACTGTGTATAGCAACCTTCGACCAATGTCTGCTCTACCAGGTGCAGTGTAGCCTGGTTGTAAGGACTCAACCATGTCAATTAAGTGCTTACTGTTAACAATGTGAAAAGGAGAATTTGTGGCATAAATGAACTGAGCAATCTTTTCATCTGTGGTGTCTTGGTATTTTCTGGTCCTTACTACAAACCCATCCATGGTGGTGGTTTTACTGGATGATTGAAATCTTTTGTTTGCTACTGATACTTTGTCTGAAATACGTTTAGTTGCAGCACTGCTGCTAAAAGTACCAGTGGATCACTGAAGTTGTTGCAGATAGACCATCACAGTCAAAGTCTCTTATGCTTAAATGGAATCCTGAAACAAAATTCAAAAATGATTTTGAATAGTCGTTCTTCTCACTCTGTTATTCAGTTAATCGTTTACATTTTTTCTAACAAGGATGTAGATCCAATTCCAAATTACTGAAAAAGCTAAGACTGACTGCATTTAGAGTGCACTTAATTTTGGAGTAAGCTCCATAGAACTCACTGGCACTTCTGTTTTTTGAGAAAACAAATATAGGTTGGGGTTCCATTGGGGAAGCTGAGTTATGCAGAAGTAAAATAGAGAATAGACTTTTGGCATCACCATTATGGTCTGTGGCCATGATGTTCCAAAATAAGAGGCATGTATTATACAATATAAAATAAGAAAATGACACCTAGTGACAAATGGTAACTCTAGATTTCTCTTACTGTGGCTTTCTGCACCATATACTGGGATGATAGATTCTAAACCTACTTAACTAATTAAACAAGCCATAAGGATTAGCTTGGGAATTTACTTATACTAAAAGGCATAGAGAGAGTCTTGAAGAATGATGCATTGCAAAGTGAAATATTTAAGTTACTAACTATTTGACCACATTGTTCTTAAGACATATCCACATCTTCATCCACATCATTTTCTCCCAATAAGCACTTTTCATTATGATGTTTCATTCTTGGAACTAGGCCCTGCATCTCCTTGCACTGCTTACACTTGACATGTTTTCCTTTTTTTACTCAGGGAAGGAATTTTTTCAAAATATTCCCAGATAGGGTCTCTCTTACACCCAGAAACCATGACAGTTTTTCTGTGGCAAAAGTGTGGGGGAATGTAGGAAGCTGTGTGTGTACTGAATAGCGTCTTCCTTTTCTCTTTCCAGTCCACTCCTCTGTTCCTTTCTACTCTGTCTCCGTCCTTTGTCTCTGTGTTTAAGAGAGTGCAGTGTCTTAACTAACTTCTCTGCCTTGCTTGGCCTAGCTCTACCATCACATAAGCACAGAACAACAATCCTATCTAGCTTGTGTCTTTCTTTGCACATGTGACTTTAGTCTGCTGAGAAACAGAAACTGAAACAGAAATTGAAATTGAAAGCCCAGAACTTTCAAGAAAGAAGATCTGGTAGTTAGGCTGGACAGACTAGAGCCATTAATTCATTTTTATGAGAGTATAAGTGTAGGTTTAGCATGTTTGTGATGAGATTTAATTGTAGCTGGTGTTTTTTAAACGAGAGAGAATGTTAGTACTTTATTGATGATTTAAAAATAATCCAATTTCTTTTGTTTAAAAAAAATCATTGATTTTTATCCATTGATTGTAAAGCAAATTAAACTTGGTTTTTAATTTTTTTAAATTTATTTTCATTTATTAAATGCACACTTCCACAAAGCTCAAAAAGAGTTTACTATTTTTTAGTACAATCTTTTCCCTTTTATTGTGCTTAGCAAATAATCTGAAATGTTTAATTTATTAAAACATTTTAATTTATAAAACACCTACTAATGGCTGGCAGTGAGTCAAAATGTCTTTAAAAAAATCTGATAGTTTTGTCAAAATTGGAGGGATGAGTTAAGACAAATGCTGAGGTGGAGTCAGTCCTACAACATAGTGGACTTACAGTAGAGGTTTGATTTAAGTTATGAAGGTGGAACTCCTAAAAGATGGAGCACATTGCCTTCTACAATGAGTAAATTAGGATAATTGACATTTTGTAGCCAAACAACAAAGCTCTTGTTAAAGTTTTAATTAGGGTGACTTCTAGGAGAGCATTTAGAAAATAATCCTTTCCAAATTAAACCAATTACCACTCCCATTCTGACCCACCATGTGTTAAAGGCCTACCCATTTTAGGGCTGTCTACATGGGGAAACTAAGAGTTATAGCTATACCTGTATAACACTGTGTGGATGTTTTTATTCCAGAATAAAAGTGTCTTCACAGAGAGTTATACCAGTATAATTACAATGGTATAGTTATCCTAGTAGAGTTATGTCTGTAAATTTCCCCATCTAGACAAGCTCTTAATTTATGCATCTTACAGTCACCAGCTAGTTATACAAACAGATGCAAACCCTTCACTTGGGAAAGAGTGATATATATCTTGATAATATATTTCCACTCCTTTCTTACACGTTTTAGTAAGCAGTCAAATTCTTTAAACATTAACATTATTAACTATCATTGTCATCCATGGAAATGAATGGGGCAGTTTGCACCTCAGAGCTTTTGTTTCAAGCTGTCTGAAACTCAGGGTATGTCTATACTGACAGCGGCAAAGTTACTGCCATCAGATGGATCTTTCTGGATCAATTGAGCGGTCAGTGTAGACCTGCTCAATCGATCAGGAGGTTGACACAGTAAATCCACCCCCTTAAGTGGCACAGTGCAGGGAAGGGCGTGCAGAAGGGAAGCACAGCAGTTGACTGGAGTTACGCAAGCTACTCTGCGTCGATTGCCACCGAATTTCCAGGTAAGCGTAGACCAGGGCTCAGGCAAATATTGCTCCGCTGGTTATACTTGGGTCATATTTTACAACCTACTAGCCAGAGACTCTCTTTAATGAAAGTGAGAATCTGGAGAGCAATTGAGAGGTGAGTTCATGTACGCTATTTTGGAGAAGGCTTTCTTTAGGGAAAGTGGCATTTTTATTATCATTTTTGAAAAATAGTTTACTTCATGGTTTCTGTGACAAGACTGAGAAAAATCAGGGTTGTGGGATGAGAGGACTTTCCAAAATCCAACTTCTTCTTCTTCTTCAAAAAAAAAAATTAACGTCTATATCATTCTGAAATATTTACATGAACATAACATATCTGAAAGTATTTGATGATAAAAACATTAGGCTCTAATTTCAGTCTGTGAATGAAAACATTAACTGTCATAAGATGTTAAAGAATGTGATAACATCGAAGTTCTTGTTATGCCTATTAGGAAACAGTAAGAAAGTTATACAGTTATCTTGAAATCTAGAAGCAAAGGAGAATGAGTGGAAGAGCCCTTGATGGGAGAGTAGGGCAGACTAGCAGAGGAACAATTGTGAGGTATTGAAAAGGTGAACTGTTAAGACTTAGTTTTAGATTTTAGAAATTGGAAGAGGGGCAGGTAATTTGAGAACAGGGTTCTATATAAAGCTAGATAGCTTGTTTTATTTTCCACTTCAAAGTGTTCAATTTACTACATGGTTGTTTCTCATTCTAACTGTAGTAAATGCAAAAAGCTCGTGATTAGTACTGCAAACCAAGTAATTGCTGTGTAGTAATTACCAGACATTATTGTGTGAATTTATTTGACTTTATTTCTGAAATTAAAGGAAATGGTAGGAAACAAGTGATTAAAATAGCTTGAAGTATAAAAATATAATTCTTCTAAAGTAAAATGTGAATATCATTAAGAATGAAGTAGCAAAATAGAAGTTTTACCTGCTCATCTCAAAAAGTGCAGAAAATTGGTTTCTTCAGATTTTTGAAGAACAGATGTTCCATTGAACAAAAGTTTCTTAAAAAGGAGAAGCAGTAGAAACTTATCTACAATAATTATTGAAGACTCTATTCCAGGCCTTCCAGCAGCTCTTCAACATCAGCTTTGTTCAGGAGCAGTCAGTGTCCATGTGACACTTCACAAATACTGAGTTACTGCAGAGAATTCCTTTTTGGGTGCTGGCTGGTGAGT
>ML675642.1:7472084-7510675 GCA_007922155.1 Mesoclemmys tuberculata
TGAGTCTATAAATAGCAGAGATCAATCAGTGATTTTGCTGTAAAACAACTGAAAGGCAGAGATTTAAACTTGATAAAGTTGCAACCTTCTTTTTTGCTAGCTGCACTGCCTTTAGTGTAGCACAAAACGAGCATTTTAAAGAAATAATTGAAGCATTTTGCTCAGGGTATGTGCTTCCAGACAGATTTCAGTTAGAGGTTCACTATTTGATGCTTCAGTGAAAAAACAGGATAAAGTAAAGGTATTTAGCATCGACATTAATGCAAGATGGTAGTTGGAACCATCATTAGAGATGGCTGGAGACATAAATCTTCGCATTTGCTGTTGTAAAGATCCTATTGCAAACATTAAATTCACCTAACAGTCTTGTATGATAAGTCTCTATGGAGGTCTTTTAGTTTTGTTTATTAAGAACAACTGCAGAGTGTGATAGTTCAGTGTTCTAAATATCAAGTTTAGAATATTTAGACTCCCTGCTTGTACAATTTAAAATACCAGCAGGTTTGACTCAGTCCTTTATCCTTTTGTGCCATTTTTATGCCACTTTTTATCAAAGGTTTCATTTGGTGGTGTTAGCCAAAACACATTCTTCTGCCCCAAACATGGTGCATCATGGTGTATATAAGCTGCTGCCTATCACCACAAGGTGACTAATTGTTGGTAATGGTTTAAGTATGTAGTTTGTAAAGTGCTCTGGGATGAAAGGCTATGTAGAAATTTAAGAATATCTTTGGACATGTATAATCTGGCTCCCTATCATATATCACCATTTTCCTCTTCCTGATGCTTTTAACAGATGATCTACCCTTACCTTCATCAAGCTGAGAGGTGGGAGTGTGTGTGTATGAGAGTGACTTTAGGATGTGCAAAATAAATAATTAAAAAATATAACAGGGAAGGAACTTTATTTGAAATGTGAATAGAAATAACTACATTATAACATGCTTTTCAGATGAGACATGTAGGATGGCTATCTTTTATTTTTCTCTTTTCCATTTCTATCCTCCAAGCTTCCTTTGACTGCCCTGGCAAACTAGAGATCAGAGTTGAGGTGTATTTAAGAGAATAGTTCAGATTTCTTCTCAGTCAGTCCTTTTGTCTCTCTGCCAAGATTCCGAAGAAGATTGCCAGTTAGTGCCAGATTTGTCATTGGTTTTAATAAACATGCACATTTGTCCTTTGGAAATTGGATTGAGACTAATCCATTCAAGAGGGAAATTCCCTAATGTGTTGCATGCCTTTCACTTCACTAATTTGCAAGCTATAACCTCTTATGTTGTATCATTTATTATCTAACCACTTGCATGATGAACTTTTGGTGATACACTACAGTTCTGAGAGAAGTTATTTCAGGTAATCATCATAGAACAATCTCTTTAAATTCTATTGTGACCATGGTCTTCCAGCAATAAACATCTTGATATATTTATGCTATATTCCTTCCCAAAGTTGTGTGAAAACCAAAAAGTAGAGAACATTATTTTTCTCTACCCTTTCAGTTGTCGTTATCTTAGGTGTTACTTGTATCAATGGAAGGTAAAATTACAGAAGTGATTTAATTTAACATGTCTCTTGAAATCTAGCTGGTAATAGGATAGGCTGTTGGTTGTACAGATGGTCTAACACATACCACAATTAGATCTGTAAAGACATCCATATTAGACAGGGCAGTACTTGGTTCTATTTTTCAATACTTTGCTTGAGAACAGAAATCTATAGACAATCAGGAGACCCTACCAACAGATTTCCAGATGGCAAAACTTAGTTTACTGCTTGTTTTGCACTAGTACTTTGTAGGTTTTATATGTAAAATACTGAGATGTTTACACTAAGGAAAACCATGGTTAACTACATGCAGAGACACTTCATAATTATTCCTATTAAGATGTAATAGCATTATGATTTCATTACTAAACATTAACATGACACAGCTTATATCAAATATTGTTTAATTAATTACCAATGAGTTCTACTGTGACCCTTGCTTTTATTTCAGGCCACTATCCTTCAAAATGTCTAAGTATATTGAGGCTTTGGTATCTTTGGATGTGCTTTGAAGTACCAGGGCATGTTCTGAAATACAGGTCCCAGAAGCAGAAACTGGTTTGGGAATATTTTTTTTTTTAATTTTTTTAATCAAGCATTTGCATTGTCAAGTTCACAGTAAACCCTTGCTAATGAAAATACTGCTCAATTCACAGAAAAGTGAAAAGTCTGATAACTTCTTAAATATTTTGTAATACAGAACAGTAGTGAGAACTCACTCAGAGTTCATTACTTCTACAAAATATACAGTGGAACACATAAATTTGCTGGATAGTGTAGTTAAAACTAAATTACACTTTTGGAATAAACAGATCTTGGGATGCATTCTCCTTGCATTTTATCGTGCTACTAGTTTGCTAACTTGCTAATTTTTGAAATTCAGTGGGTAACCCAGTGATTGGTATGAATTATTAGCAAGGTTCTGTTGTATGTGCTGAAAATAACATAGATCACTGTTTCTCAGCCAGTGGTCACAACATCTTGGGGTTTTGGGGGAGTCATGAAAGACCGCCTTGTTGCAAGGCATGGAAAATTTTGTTGCAATTTAAAGCAAAAACAATATCATTCCCCCTCACATGCCCTTACTCTTTAAGGTCAACTGTTCTCTATCAATCTCTCGAAAAACACAACATATACGTTATATGGGCTTATTATTAATACATTTTTTTACTCTTATAGTAAATGCTAAAGTGACTGTGAAAATGTTTGATTTGGGTTTAAAGGATTGCCAACTTGAAAAGATTGAAAGTCACTGACTTAGAAGTACTAGTCTGAGGTCTGGTCTACGCTTACCAGCAAATTCAGCAGCAGTCGATGGGAGCTACGCAAGCTATGTAGAGTAGCTTGCATAACTTACTTTGACTTCCTAAATTCTCTTCTGCATTCTGTCTCCACTATACTGTGCTGACGGGAAATGCATACCCATCTATGCAGCATTACTCTTTTTCGGAGGTGGTTTTATTAAATTGACTTCTGGATTGATTGAGCAGGCATTCACTTCTGCTCAATCGAATTGGATAAATTGATCTGACAGTGGCGAATTTGCTGCCGTCAGTGTAGACAGAGCCTGAGTTTGGATACCTTTGTAATGCAGTACAAGTAAGTTGGTGATTTGACAGACAAGGTGAATTTGTTGCTGGCTGCGTGAAGGGGAGAAGTTTGCGAACTAATTGGTTAGGTATTTGTTGTGGGATAGGTCAAAGGGCAGAGGATGGCCCAATTTTGCAGCCATGATACCTACTTATAGTGCATAGTGGACCTAAAGCAAATCAATAAAAACAATAGTGCCATACTTCTGCTCCAGATGTATTTTCCTGCATGAATACTTGGCTATTCTGCAGCTGAGGCACTGTATCTTAAACAATGTAAATGATTTATAGCTGCATGTGCAGTTTCATCACCTGTAAACTCTTCAAATCCTGTTGCCCCAGGACTTGGTGCACCTGCTGATTTCCAATATAACTAAGAAGAGTTAACGGGTCATTTTAACTTGAATTTCCCTTGAAATAGGTGTTTAGTACTAATGCTAAACAATCTATTCCATCTTGTATTAAGCTGTGACACTCTGTGTAAGTTTCCCAGACCTGAAGAAAAGCTCCGTGTAAGCTCGAAAACTTCTCTCTCTTATCAACAGAAGTTGGTCCAATAAAAGTTACTTCACTTTCTAATATCCTGCGACCCACATGGCTACAACAACATTGCATAGTGTAAATAAAAGACATTCAGAATTCTTAACTGCTTCAGATTTCTAATATACATGTGAGGTGAGATTGCTTAACAGTGGAACGGGGGAAAAGGCAATAGGTCTTATTTTTAATTATACTTTATACTGGTGTGGATTGTGATTATCTTGTGTGGATAGGGGATTCTCAAATGACATAATGCTGTTAGGAGAAGGTACTTGCTTAAAAGTTAGAGTGGAACCTATTAACGTGACAAGGTACAACTTGATCATATCCATTTCAAAACCTGTTGATCTTTGTTTGCGTTTTTTTTTTTTTTGTAAACTGAAGCAGTCAGGAAAAGCCTACTTCTCAGTCTTTGTCTGAACCAAAAAATTCTTATTGGAGGGTGGGGAGTAACAGGTAAAAAAAAATTTATTATCATGCTAACAGTGAAATATTCAATAGATCTGTTATTTAATGGAGTAATATCTATAATCCACATATATCTCTTTAAAGTAGGTTGCTTGCATCAACCATGGCTTTTTATTCTACATTATAAGTGAAATTTAGACTGCTTACTTTATAGATTTCATAACAAGGAAGCAGTTTTGTAAGTTTTATCCATTATGTTGGAGGGGACTGCGTGTGTAACTAATTCTTAATGCTTTTACAGTTAGTAGTATGTGCTTTTCTATAAAATCAGTTTGGGCCTGGGTTTCTTTGATCTTTATTATTAAAGTTGGGGGCACTTCTTATTATGCCAAGTTGGTGGAAGTGAAGTCCAACACAAAGTAGGTTTTAAAATAGAAAAATTGTTTTATTTTATTTCCAACTCTGGAATATTGGTTGCCAGTGTAAAACATTTTAATGATTAGTTTCTGACTCAGAGTAGGTACTAAGCTTAAAGACTAAGGCCTAGTCTACACTTGAAATTTACACCAGCATAGCTATATCAGTAAGGGGAATGGTGAAAAAACACACATGCTTGTGATATCTACTGACAAAAACCCTCATTTGAGACACAACAGAAGAGAGTTTCTGTTGGCATAGTTAGTCATTTTCAGAGGTGGTGGTCCTACACCAGCAGAACTCTTCCTTCTGTTGGTATATTCTGTGTCTGCACTAGAGGACTGTGTCAGCATAGGCTCTGCAGTATAAACATAACCTGAGAGTCGGCTGCTGGGGTCCTTTTCTCCTTGAGAACTAGTCCTCAGTTTTCAAATCCTTATCATGGAAGTTGGAGAGCTCCTCCAAAGAGAGTTGATAGTAGTGAGTAGGACGAAAACTTCACTCACTCACCCTTCCTTATGGTGAGCACAGAGCTTTCCCAAGCAAGTGCCACATATTGTATACAATCTAAACTTTCATTTTAAAAAAGCAAGTTTCTAGTTGCAAAAATAATCTTCCAAGTGGTAACTAAATATAAACGCAGTGCCGTGCTGTCTTTCTATGTCTGCTGACAGACCACTTCTGTGACTATATAGCTGCTCGTAAGTTTGCAAAGCTGCAGCAAAGTGAAGAGACCAATATTTTTGATAGTTAATCACTGCTGATACTGGGAATCCTGTAGCAGTGCAACTGTAAGAATGAGGTCGATGTCACTCTGCCCCAGAGAGCTTCCCCCAGTTGCGGAGTGCCATAGAATGCTTCCTCTTCCTGTCCTCCAGCGGAGCCTCCAGAAGTTGCCCAGGAAAGGGGAACCGTGGAGCATGTCTGGACCAGTGGCACAAGAATGCAGCTCACCTGCGCAGTAGACACCAAGCGGTGCACAGTGTGTATATCAGTAGCTACACAGTTGTGCAGTTCATGGAGAACCATGCTAGGCAGGAACAATTATATAGTTTTTCTCATCCATATATCACAAAGTGCTTTACAAAGGTGGGATAAGCATTATGTCCATTTTACAGATGGGGAAATTTGGCACAGAGGTAGACTTGCCCAAGGACACATGGTGAGTCAGTGGTAGAGTTAAAAATAGAAGCCAGGTTTCTAGACTCTGTCTGCTCTCTATTAACCACACTATTTTGAAGAGTTGTAATTTAAAATGTATAGTCAATAACACTGTATACATAGGACTCAGCCTGGTCTTGATTTCAAATAACTCATATCGAATCAAAGTTAAAACAAATAATTGTTCAAGTTCCTTCCTAGGTAGATTTTTCTATTTTTAGTGCAGAAGAAATGTGGTTTCTCGTTAGAAGTAGCAAAGGTATTATATGAAATACTGCTCCCAAGTACATGCTTCCTCCACCTACACATTTGTCTGCAAGTCAAGAGTTGGTTCACTTTTGTTTCTGGGTTTGATGCCTTTAACTCTTGTAACCTCACTTTTTAGGTTTTTCCATTGTAATCTTTGAATACAAATTTCCTAAATGGCTGCAGGTGCCTCATAACTGTTCATTTTATATTCATAATACAATGATTCCTCTAGAGTTTGGAGTCAGATACACTTCCACGAGAATTATTTTGGAACAAGGTATCTGTGTACCCTGTGTTGTTCCCATTTGTCATCTGATGGAAAAAGCATTTATTTCAGTCTGAACAATTCATCAAGATATGAGACAGTCTCACTCTTTAAGAAAAATAGATCTTTTTTGTGATATAAGAATTAAGATTTATATATTTTGTTAGTAGTTGCCAGTAAAGGATATGTTTAGCACTCTTATTTAGAATTGTTGTGTCCCTGTTACATCAATCTTCTAATGCAATGCATTGTTTGTACTGAGAATGTATTGTGTCCCTCTTTTTACCAGCTATGTGTGGCAGTTAATGACATAATTTTGTTCGAAAGTTGTGAGTCTCTTAAGGGTTGCAAATATTATATTCAAAGTGAAACTAGTGCTGCTATTTCTGCAAAATGCAGTGGTTTAAGACCAAACAGCTTTTGATACGACTCAGGATACGTCCTTTTGCTTTTGAAGTGGTAATATGTTCATGTAAAGTGGTTTTATTATATAGAATGTTCCTAAAATGAGCAGGGGTGAAACAATTCTAATATATGTGAAGACAAAAATTCCTCTATATTTAATGAAAAGATCCTCCTCCCTCTCTCTCTCAGCATTTTAAGCTGTTTCTAGTGTTATACTAGCAGTGGTTATACACACTAGTTTTAGCCATGTAGCTTAGATCTGTTCAATGAGCTGATGAAATAACTAGGTATTGTTTTTTATGTCATAAACACCATTTGCTAGGTTTTATGACTAATTTGTTAAATTCTGTTGAAGGGAGGGGCTTAATAGTGGATTCCACACTTTGTTGTGCAGACTCCTTTCTGAGTACCTCTTTGGCCCACATTGCCTTGCAATCTCTCATCTCCCTGCACTCTCTGTAGAGTGCTTGTTTTTTATTCTGCAGATCATTGGTAGTCTGGAGACCTTAGGAGAGCCTCCACTGATTTAATGAATTTATTTACCGTAAAAACTTTTACTGATGCTGTCCTTATTCAGACACTTTAATTGAACTCTTTAAGGTGGTTAAATAGAGAAATCCAAAATGTACTTCCTTCTTTATATAAATGGTATTTGACTGTGTTTGGAATGAAGTTATCATATTTGTGGTTTGGAGAATGTTTTTATTAATAACTCAGTGCTAAGTAGAAAGGAGTGTATAATAAAATGCACAGTTGTAATATAATAATCTTCCTACTTAAGTCATGTTTAGTTTTTTCTCATTGAAGTCAGTTTAGTGCATGTGAATGGTGCTGAATTGTACCAAAAGCACGTGTGCTCTACTCTGTAGATTGGATGAGTATTGCATAGAAATAGCAGTACAAGTCTTACTACACAGTCCTATTAAATCAAAGGTGTCTCAACTCTGATCTGGTGGAACCAGCTTTAGAGGTGGACAGTTATATAATAACCTTCCCAGAGGGGAAGTTCCTTCTTAACCTGAGCAGTTTAGTGGTTGGCTTTTCCTGTTCTCCTAGCTATCTGGTTGCTCCTTCAGAGACCTGTTTGGTGGGCTATCATCCTCCCTTCTCTTACTTCCTATGGGGTTCACCCAGGCCTCCATTCTGCATCCTCTGTAGGTGCTGTTGTCTACAAGCATGACTTTGACTACCTCATTTATGCTGGTGACTCAGATTTAGCTCTCTCTCTCATCTGTTCAACCCTAATTCGTAACTTGTCTTTCTAATATTGTGCTGCTGGAAGTGTCCTTTCCTGAGAGAGAAATAAAATTGAAATGCTGATTACTAGTGGGAGAGATCACATGGTATTTTTGTGCAGGAGGAAGTAAGAATATTAATCCTGGTGTCCTGGTCAAACTCCAACTTTGATAACTGCGGGTGAAATTTAGATGGGTAGAATGTGATGTTGTTTGGCTCCTGTATCGGAGAATGAGTAACTATGGGACGGAGACAGGCTGAGACAGAAGAGATCAGGTGCTTTAAATCATATGGTGATTATATGAAGAATCTGTGAGGTGGAAACACAAACAACTAGATACACCGTGTCTTCTGGTCTAAATTCCTGCTGCAAGGTGAAAACATTTTCACTGAGACTCTTTGTGCATGTGTACATTAATAAAATGTCCTTTGGCACATAATCAGTTTCAGTTTGCATGCTACCACAGCCTGGAGGATAGAAGAGGGAGGAGGTAACAGAGATGCTTTCTCAGTTGTTCTACAGAACTTTCCTGTCTGGTTACCCATCTCATCCAGACTGGCACATGTACAGAATTTTTCATGGCCTTTTTGATCTAAGTTTTACTTGTTCTGCCATAGTTTTTTGCAGCACAGTGAGAAGACCAGTTCAGTGCTACTGAGAACCACAATGAGTGTGTTGATTTACTTAAAGGTGACCTGCAAAAGGGAGAATAGGGTCTATGCCTCTTTTTTTGCTTTTTTATGATACATAGGGATTTGAAAAGAATATCTGTCCTTCTTCCTCCCCTCCAAAAAAAAAAAAAAAACCCTTTGTATTTACTTTTGTATATTAGCAATATTAAGTTTGCTTTTCTCAGGTTTTGTTGGAAAAGTTGTTTGGAAGTATTCTGAAATGAGTATTGCAAGGCTTCTTAGTCAATAAGTGCTAATCACTTGACATTTGCCATCCTGTCAATTCTCCACCTTTCCACAGGCCATCAGGAAAACAGGGTAGAACAGACTTCAATTCATAATGTAAAAGATAAAAAAATAAACAGAACACAAAATTTGGGAGGAGGAAGGGGTTTGAGGAGGGCCATCATTCAGGATGCCTTTAGAGATCAATAAGTTTTGTGGTTTTTTTAAATGATGTGCTCCCTTTTTTTATTTGCACCTTGCCTTTATCCCAGATTATCCACTGTAAGCTATAGCTCTACTAGTATGATCAAGTTTAATATTTTAAGGTCTGATAGTCTCTTATCTCTCTTTGGTACTCTGGGGGTCTGTTGATATTTTGTACAGTTACCAATAATCAGTGGAATTAAGTCTATCTTTTTGATAGCAATATGAAGAACAGAGTACTAAGCATAACAAATAGTTAACAACTAGTATGGTAGATCCTGTGCTCTGCGCTAAATTGTACACTTAGAAAACAAGTAGCTTGGGGGATAAATTTCTTCAGTTATTTTTAAAACACTGACTTAATTTTCTCTGTTCTTCTTTATAGATAAAATGTTCAGAGGTTCATTGGCCACTTTCTTCAGAAGACTATTTGCTACTGCTCTGCTCTTGCCATAATACTAGAATTCTGTGATCCACGTTTCAGTGCTAAACACCAGGAGAGAATTGTATTTTAGTCATTCTGTCTAGATGGAACAGGCATCATTCTTGAAAGCCCTCCCTATTTCAAAGCTGCTTATTTGATTTTCTGGGAACAACGGTGCTCAATGAAACAGGGCTCTCCCAATGAGTCAAACAGCCAATTCTTGCCAACAGCTGGTTGACAACTGTGCTGGGCATGTAGCAGGGATGGCGCAAGAGGATAGCCGTCGTGGTCAAGTGCCACCCACATTTTATCATGCTGCCAGTCAGGAACTTGATCTGTCCACCAAAGTATACAAAAGGGAGTCAGGAAGCCCTTACTCTGTGTTGGTGGACACCAAAATGAGTAAACCACATCTCCATGAAAGAGAGGAGCAGCCATATTTCAGGGAGAACAGATCAGTGGGAGAGGTCCGGGCCGTGAAAGAAGATAGAGAGAACACGGACGACTCTGAGGAGGAGGAAGAGGAAGAAGATGACGTGACTTACAAAAGGGAGCAGATTATAGTGGAGGTAAACCTTAACAACCAAACATTAAATGTATCAAAGGGGGAGAAGGGTGTCCCCTCACAATCCAAAGAGACTGCTGTTCTTAAGACCAGCAGTGAGGAAGAGGAGGGTGACAGTGGGGAAGAGGCCACTGAAGACAGTAATGATGATGAGGAAAATGAGAGGCAGAAGAAAAAAGAGAAAAGAGTGGAAAAAGTTAGTGTTACCCAAAGGAGAACAAGGAGAGCTGCGTCTGCTGCAGCAGCCACAACTTCCCCTTCACCCAGAACTACAAGGGGCCGTAGAAAGAGTGTGGAGCCCCCCAAACGTAAGAAGAAAGCTGCAAAGGAGCCCAAGGCACCTGTGCAGAAATCAAAGTGTGAAGAAAAGGAGACTTTGACCTGTGAGAAGTGCCCCAGGGTGTTTAACACACGGTGGTACCTGGAGAAGCACATGAACGTCACTCACAGGCGTATGCAGATCTGCGACAAGTGTGGAAAGAAATTTGTTCTAGAAAGTGAGCTGTCCCTTCACCAGCAAACAGACTGTGAAAAAAACATTCAGGTAGGTTAGTTCATCTGCTTGCCAGATTTCCACACCTTCTGTTGTGTCCTGGATACAGGTAATGGACACCTTAGAGAAGGAAATCTTTTGTGGAGACGAGGTCCTGACTGAGACCTGCCTTTACCTGTCAGCACTTGGTGTCTGCCAAAGGAAATAAATTGTAGGAACCAGAGAGTGCCCCATGTGCTATTTTAGCAGAGTTCTTGCTAGGATTTATCTGCGCTGTGGGGAAGATGCCAGACTACTTTTTAACAGATGTCAGATATAAGAATAATGGATTGAAAACATGTCTGCGGTGCACCACATTTGTACAATGCACTTTGTAAAATACTGATTTTTCAGAGGTGCTGACCACCTGGAACTTCCACTAGCTTCAGTCAAAGTTTTGTATGCTTGGCTCTCTTAAAAATCAGGTTTACATTACATCAGGTTCACGTAATGTGTAAAGGTAAGAATTTCAGGAGAGAACAAAATGGTAACACGCAGCAAGGAGTGGGAATAAGCAATGTGTAGAATGTTGGCTGTGAGACACAAGTGACCTAGAAAAAACTGTAACACCTTCAAGGTGTGAAGAGTGTTAACATGTCACCTTCGCTATCTGGGTCACATTAAGATGATTATATATGTCAAGTGGAGTTGATTTACAGTGGTGTTTGTATACACACACAGATACGTGGAACCCCTTCTAATGGATGCTAAGGTGAACTTGTTCATAAATTGCCCATGTCTGCAGTGCTGCAAAATCTGAATAAATAATAGATTAACCTTTTGAATTTGCTGTTAGGGAGATTTTTTTATTGGTCTACATCTCCCCATGAGGTTTGCCACTTTTAGTTATACACACAACAGTGGAAATTTTTGCTTTGAAAATCATTTTTAAATAATTTAAATTATGGAACACAACTGAGTTTTTGACTCATCTGTGACTTGTTCTTTGCTCATAGGCATATATGTTATAACCATGGGCATTGTGTTAAATCTGGTGATTCAGTCTTGCTTTGTTGCCTTGTTTAAAGAAAACTTAACACAATGCTGCACCCTAGTGGTGAAATAGGCCCACTGCCCCAAGGTAAAGTTGCTTGAATTCAATTTTAATGAAGTTGAAATATTAAAAGGCAGAAGGGCAATAAATTATTCCTATCCAGTGAGTATCACCAAAAGAGGTTTTTGTTAAGAATGCTTAAATTTAGCTGACAGGTGGCAAGTTACTGGACTGCTCCAGAATTCTGAAAATAATCCTAGACATGAAGCTTAGACTCCTATCTAAAATGGATCTTAACTTTTTGGTACAGCAGCCAATAATTTTTTTTCTGTACTTAAAATTTGCTTATGAAGTCTCTAAACAGCTTTCCACTTTAATTTTAAATTGCAGTTCTGGAACTTGTATTGGTATGCAGTTTAAACTGTTAGTAAACAGTAAAAACACTGAATGTATATGAAAAAAGTAACAATTTTTAAATAAATGCAACCTTTCCAATTTTGTGAGGTACATTTCAAGTAACATTTAACTGAACTGTTTTACCTTAGGTTCCAACTCATGAGAGAGAGATGAAAGGATGGGTGGTGGTGGTGGTTATTAATACCTAGCTGTTATAGAGCACATTAGTAGATCTAGAACACTTCACAAAAAAGGTCAGCATCATTATCTCCACTTTACAGATGGGGAAACTGAGGCACAGAGAGGTGAAGTGACTTGCTCAGGGTCACTCAGCAGGACAGTGTCAAAGCCAGAAATAAAATCCAGGCCTCCTGAATCCCAGTCCAGTGTTCTATCCATTTGGGCACAGTGGGCTTTAAAACCTGAGGTAGCAATGGATTAGGCCTTGGACCACACAAATTCCCGAATGGTTTTGACTCCCAAGTTTAGACCACATCTACACTTAGGAGTAACCCTGACTCAGCCACTGGTGGCTAGCATTTGGTGTAGCTATACGATGCTGACTTTTAAGTGTAGATATGGCAAGTCTGGATTTGCCCCAGTACAAACATGGGTAAACCTCAGTTGGTGCAAAAAACCCCTGTATGTCCTTGTCTACAAAGCAAGGGTCAGGACTGGTGCAACTACACTGATTGGTGGTCCTTTCTGGCTGAGTCAGAGCGCTTTCCAAGAGCAGGCAAGACTTGAGAATGGGTGCAAAGTAGATCCTAGAATTGCGGCAAAACGATTGGGCATGAACTGTTAATGACAAGCCAGTGTACATAACCAGACATCTAGGAGCCAGTCATGTTAGGAATTGGCTTAATATAAAGTCATTTTTATACCGGAGAATTTTGGTTAAAAAAATCCAGCAGTGCTAGCACTAAATTCAGTCGCATTTGGTATAAACATCACTTGAAGCCCTAATCTAAGCAAGACAGCAGCAGCTTCTGGTATTTTTATCACAGTCAAATAAACCTGTTTCTCAACTAGTTTAACTGACATGGTAGTTTGGAGCCTTGTCTATACTAAGGCTTTAACTGATACTAACACCAGGTGCAGTTAAACCAATGACAGTGCCAGTAAGATTTTTTTCCTAAAATTCCCCAAAGTAGACAATAGCCTAAGAGGAGATTGACTTGTGTGGTTTACCTGTAATAGATCAGAAAGTGAAAAGCTCATAAATATCTGTATAATATTAATTTGAGGCATCTCTAGTATCAGTGTTTATTAAAGACTATGGATGCACTATAAATGCCACTTGTGTCAACTAAGTAGAAATGTAAACATAATTGCCATTGATAGTGTGTGTGTAAAAATTATAAACATTCTTCTGCATCCTCATGCTTATCAATGAATTGGAAAAATCCTTGCACTTAAATGAAGCATTTCTAAAGCTTATAATATAGCAGAGATCACTTAAGTATACATTTAAAGGATGGTATCGTCAGTTAGGTGACAGCTCACAGCAAATAATCTTTTACAACTATCAACAGGAGTTTGTAAGTAGTTAATGTATGATATATAAGGGACTTATGGAGATGCCAGACAGAAGTATTTGTAAGGACACTTACCACACTTGAAAGGCATCATTTGTATAATAAGCTAGTCTTTTGACCATTGGTAGTATGCAGTATATTGAGTAAAAATGGATTAGAAGCCTAAATATCATATTCAAAAGTGAATAAGGCACATAAGAGCTGAAATCTCATTGAAAGCCAACTCCTAAGTGTCTGAGTCACTTATTAAATGAGAATTAAGCTCCTTAGTCGTTCGGTGCTTATAAAAATTGTATCTTATACTTATTTCAAATTGAGCAAAGTTTTATCTTTGAGTTCATATAATTAAGGGGCATTTATTCCCTACGTCTAAACTTTAGGATGAGGGGCTAATAATGTTATGCAGCCCCATAAATGGCTGCATGTTGTGCTTCAGAATCTGTCTTCATTAAAAAATTAAATCTAGCCCTTATTAGTTGCCCAGATAACTTTTTAAATGTGAGCCAAACTTAAGGTATTGTCTACACAGGGTTTTTAGCCATTGGTATAGCTACAGCAGTGCCAGTTTCCTAATGTAGACATGATTTATGCTGGTGCAAGGCATTTTGCACTACAGTTCCCTATTCCCATGTAAATCAGCCAAGTTATAAAACCTGCTTTATGCCAGCCAATGCAGAATAGTTCCCACTATTTAGCTACATGTTTGTAGCTATGCTAATGCAAAAATCCTTTATGTAAGCAATCCTATAAGCTCTTCTGCTCCACTCTAAAAGGGAAAGAAGAGAATGTATTCCCTCTCCAGTACCAAAAGCCTAAGAATCCAAAAACTTCATGTGTGCCAGAAGCCCTGACTATCTTCTTCAGATTCTCTGAGTAAATATCTACTATGCAATTATATCTTGTCAGTACTAAAACTTGCAGATTGTTAAAAATGAGATTCTGGGAGTACAGCTTTTTAAAAAATGAATTTGCCTGGGAAGGCAATGAAGAGATGGGGGCAGAGTTGCATAATACAGTACTCATGCTGAGTAAGACATGGAGCCTTGTCTAGAACAAATCCCATGTGGCTTGATTACATAAGTGCCAGTTGGACTGATGATAATGGCTCTTCTGTCATGTATAAACCTAAATATAGCTCTATATGATGGATTTTAACTATTCCAAAAGGGCCTTTGTGTACTGTTGGATAAGTACCTTTTCAAAATTAGTGCTTTTACAAAGGTTTTTGTTGTTCTGAGAGTGTATCCAGACATTAACTCAGTGTACTGGTAATCCAGATTACTTGCAGTTGATCGCTCATGATGGAAATGCTAGATATTCAGTTCCCAACAGCTAACTTTGTGTTAAATCAAATGATCACTTTTTAGCACTGCTTTAATCTCCACAGTTTTGCCCCCATTGACTGCAGTTTGTTCCTGACATCTCCAAATAGGTTCCTTGAAAGGGGAAGGATCTTGCTTGTGGCAATGTGGTACTCGAGCTCCAAGGCCAGCAAAGATTGGGTGCACTGTGGAGGCAGTATGGCTTCCTGACTTCATTTGCAGAAGCAGCTGCCTCCCCCTTCAGTTTGACATTATGCAGTGAAAGACATTTCCTAAATTGCTTGGCTGCTTAAACTGCTGGGTTAGGAGCATGGGGGACTTTGCTGCCTGTCTTGATCTGTCACCTCCCCTTTCTCTTTATGGAGGGAGCGGAGGAAGGCAGGGAAGCAGCCTCATAGGCTATGAGCTGCAGACAGCTGCTTTCCTGCCTTTGAGATCCTATATACAGTACATAAGCATGCACACAGAGGCTCCTCCTGATAGGCACTGTGAGATGATGTGGATGCAGATACATATAAAAGACGGAATGCGGATCATGGGTCAGATACAAGATGTTTCTTTTGGATGTGGATCCACACAGCTCTACAAACAAGGTTTTTGGGTTAGAAGCAGTGTATCTCTTTGAGTTAGTATATTAGGTTTTCACCTCACAGAAGTGGGTTCAAATCCTTGCGTAATAATATACTTGTATGGTGCTGTCCCACTTGAAAGTGCAATAAAGAAATTAACGTTTATCAACAGCCCTGCAGGTATATCTTCTCCATTTTGTAGAAGGAGGAAAGACACACAAAAATTGAGTGGTTTGTCCAAGGTCACACAGTGTCATTGTATAAGACAGGGTTAGAACTCATGACTATCTGGCATCCAGATGTCAGGATTAGGTAATAAATGAAAATGAATCTAGTGTGTCCTTACTCATTACTTATCCACCTCATGAAACCACCACTGCTCAGTAAACGTTCAAGATTAGAATAATAGTGTCCAGAGGTGCAACAGATTAGTATTGAGGTGCCTTCTGTCCTTACAATTTGCAGGGCTGTAGAGTTGCAGAAACACAGAAATGAACATGTATTGCTATCTCCTTTGGGCTTGTTGCTGGAGTGGGAGCTCTGGCATTAAGATATCTTTTTCTATGTAGTCCTGTTGCCAAGAAAAGGAAAGACTATTCCAAGAGTTGTGCAAAGCCTACAAGTTTTCTTGCTCTTTGACATCGAATAAGGACCCTGATGTGGCCATTCTAAACCTCTGCTCTCAATACTAGAATCTGACTGAACAGTCAGACCTAACATGAGCTAACACTATAAATCCCATTGGGTTTTGGAAACAGGCGAATGTAGTAGCTGCACTGCTCTTGAGACTTCAGCAGATGGCGCCAAACTGCAAGTGTGTTAACACTGTTCCCTCATTCCACTCTTCTTTGGTCTGCACTCCTTGTAAGTGTATCTAAATTTTCCCAATTCTTAAAATGGTAAATATGGGTTGAAGTATAAACTGGTGAAGTACATATTGGGATTTTGACTACCTTCCTTGTTCTGGGGACATTCTTCCTTGAGCAAGATAGGTGCCTTATCTCTGCAGACTTGTGGCTTTGAAATTCTTTGTGAATTAAGCTTCCTTGTTTGTCCCATTCATTCAGTGTGTTTCCTGTAATAAATCATTCAAGAAACTCTGGTCTCTCCATGAACACATCAAGATTGTTCACGGATATGCAGAAAAAAAGTTCTCCTGTGAGATTTGTGAAAAGAAGTTCTACACCATGGCCCACGTGCGGAAGCACATGGTTGGTGAGTTCTTGCTGCTTACATTTGCTGAGCCTGATGCCTTGTTGTCTTCCTGGTTCTTAACTCTTAGCTGTTTTTAATATATAACCTATAACACAAGTAACCTAACTGCCTTAGCTTAATCTGTTACTAGAGGGAAACTAAAAATGTATATCCATAGTACTGGGAACACCAGGTAGCATTCACCTCTACAGTACCAGTTTGTCTCCTCAGGACTCCAGAATGAGAGAGTTTGAGTGAAGTTATGTGTTTGTTTTTGCATTTTTAATAACCTTTTTTTCATAATGTAACATGTTGCAGCACATACAAAGGACATGCCATTTACATGTGAAACCTGTGGAAAATCGTTCAAACGCAGTATGTCGCTCAAAGTGCATTCCCTACAGCATTCTGGAGAGAAACCTTTCAGATGTGAGGTGAGGCAGCCACTTTAATGAAGAGTGTTGATGTTGTATAAAACATGTGCTTCTAGTACCCACCAATGTGAAAGCTACAAATGTAAAAATGTCTCATCTATGTGAATGAGGAGCAGTTGTATTAAGGCTTGGGGGGCAGGGGAAGGTACTCTCTGGAGACAGCAGAACATAGGTGCAGGTAGCAGTAGAGCAAAACTGACAAGATTATGGTTTGGTTCAGTGCAGCAATGGAAGTAGCCAATTACTGTGTCATTTTCCCTTGCTGGGAATGCTAGGGGCAGAAAAGGGAGATTGGTTTTGGGTGTGAAAGGGGAAGAGGGTGAGATGCTCCCTCTTTCTTTCCAAAACCAGGAATGAAGGTAGGAAGAAACCTTTAGACCGGTTATCCAGATCTCTCTTCCTAGCATCTTCAGGAAAAATGTAGAAAAGAACAAATCTTGCCATTACTTTCAGCAGTGTTGAGGAGGATGAAGGGGGAAAAAAATTCTCTCTCCTAGTATTTGGAGCAGGTATAGTTCTAAATTTACTAGGCACCAACAAGCCAAGCCACAATAGGACTCTCAGAATCCAGAGACAGTACTGTTAGAAGAGCCCATTATTTTCCCTCTCCAGCAGTTCAAGGAATACATTGGGCTTTCTAATAAGACAACCTGTTAATGAGCGAAATGGAGCGTCATCTTTCATATTACTTCTGGCCATTATGTATCTGATGAGCAGTTTCAAAGTCTTGATTTTTTTATAAATCTCTTTTTAAGGCTACCTTCTGGGTACACAAGATACTGCTCCTAATGAGGAACCCACCCCTTCCCCCAAAAAGTTTTTTTGTGGTTGTCGGTAGTGTGTGCATATGTTTCATATATAGATTTTTAACTGGATGCCTCTCTTGTTAAATCCTCTCTAGACAGTATATGTTAGTGCATGAGGGGTCTGCATGTGTACTAGTTTGGGGGTGGTCTTCTGGATTTCTGTGTATGCAACAGTAGAACATCCTACTGCAACTTCATAGCTTCTTTACGTGAGATGCCTGAAAGTCAAGGTTGCCCTGTGTCTGTTGCAGAACTGTGATGAAAGGTTTCAGTACAAGTACCAGCTGCGTTCCCACATGAGCATCCACATTGGGCACAAACAGTTCATGTGCCAGTGGTGTGGCAAAGACTTCAACATGAAACAGTACTTCGATGAGCACATGAAAACACACACTGGTAAGAACATACTTAAGAAAAGCACACACACCTCCTGGCTGTAAACATGCCAAGTCTTCCATAGCACTGACGTGCTATGTCAGTCCCGCCAAATTTGTGCCAAAAGCTAGATTCAACCCAGATCCACCCAGTAACTCAATGACACCTAACCTTCTCTCCCACTGCCCTGTGTGCTGTACTTCAGCTGTGCAAAAATTAGAGCTTGTGCATGTTTCTCTTCACGTTACTGTGGTTTGAAGAAGCCCATTACCACAATCTTTTCAGAGGTCTCCTCTTGCATCAAGCCATGAAAGTGGGAGAGGAGCTCACGAAGATTGAGGGATTTTTTTGAGAGCAGTGTCCATTGTGTGGTTTTTTTTTTTTTTTTTTTGCTCTAAGTAGGGAAGAATGCAATTTATGGAATATACAACTCATTGACCACTTATAGCTGAAGTAAGTTATGTTCGCAGAAGCTTTCAGCCTAACTGGCTGCTGTGTGTTTATCTTATAGGAGAAAAGCCTTTTATCTGTGAAATCTGTGGCAAAAGCTTCACCAGCCGCCCAAACATGAAGAGACACCGCAGAACTCACACAGGGGAGAAGCCTTACCCATGTGATGTGTGTGGCCAGCGATTTCGCTTTTCCAACATGCTCAAGGCGCACAAGGAGAAGTGCTTCCGGGTCACCAGCCCCGTTAATGTGCCACCTGCTGTTCAGATCCCACTCAGCACAACTCCTGCTACCACAGTCCTTTCTGTAGCGAACACGCCCACCACCCCAACTCCACCCATCAACCTGAACCCAGTGAACACGCTCCCGCCACGTCCCATCCCCCATCCATATTCACACCTTCATCTCCACCCTCACCCACACCATCCACACCATCTCCCAGTCCCCCCGGTCCCTCATTTACCCCCACCTCCTGCCCTCTTTAAGAGTGAGCCTTTAAATCATAGAGGCCAGAGTGAGGACAATTTACTGCGACACCTGGCAGAAAAAAACAGTTCAGCACAACACCACTAACACCTTTGCCTCCTGCCAGCTGTTTTTCCCATTTATGCACATGGAAATGTGCTCTCCTGGAAAGTGCAGAAAGAGAGCTGGTGAAGATCTTTCTCTCTCTCTTAGTCCCCCGTGGAATATCCTGGTACTCCCATTAATCAGTTAGCACACAAGAAAATTCCATTTGGATAAGCAGTGATCATTTGAACCGGGGGTACCAAAGGGACTGAAACCCAATTTGCTTGCGTTCTACTGGTGACTTTTATAAATTTCAAATACTGAGACTTGTGGAATTTTATAATTTCATATCAGCTGATGAGGTATGCTTGCTTTTATATCCTGGACTTCTCCTCAAAGAGGGGACAGGCCTGGTTTCCTTTGTACTAATCGGAAAGGCTGTGAGATTAATACAGAGCATTAATTGTATCACTGTGTATCGTAATGAATTCTTTTCAGCTTTTGGTGCCGGCTATGGAGTGAGCCAGCCACGTATCACAGTATATCAAGCATTATAGAGAAAGACAAAAAATTTCTTGTTTGTGTAGCTCTCTTAACGCACTCTTTATTTTACTACAGAAATTATTTTAGAGTTTTTTGTATAGACCTATTTAGTAGTCTGTTTCTAAAATGAAATGTATTTCAATAAGCGGTGTAATTTTTTCAGTGTAGCTGGACCTATGTTGTATAATAGATAAATTTTTATAATCATCAAAATGTGATTCTAAAAAGATGCATATAGCTTCTATAGTTAAAGTTATTCTTACATCCCTACAACTCAAAAGGTGCTTCAGAGAAGAGAGGGGACCCAAAAGGTCCCTGGCAGGGCTGCCTCAGAAGTGGTGTTGATTTCAGAACTTTTATGTAATTTATTTAGTAGTTTTTAAACCTTATCTTTCCCTTCCACTGTGTCTCTTAGGCTTATTGAACAAAGACATTGAGATACCATTCTCCTGCTCTGCAGGGCTCACTTAGTTCAGTTGGATGGAAGTGTGGAATGGGTTAGAAAGGGACATTCCTATTGGGTGAAGACTCAATAGTTCATGAATTATGAAGTCACAGGTGAGTGAGATATCTGACTTAGGGGAGGGAAATAAATTATCTCAAGTCAGCCAAGCATATCTTCTTTTATGTAGGAAGGTCTGGTTTAAATGTTTGTTTATGGTATGATTTTAATTTTGGGATCATATCAAATGCTGCTCATTGATTGCTTTTTTTTAAATTCCTGGAGTTAGGAGTGGGGAATTAAGCTAGAGTCATAAATATGGTGTTCGATTGGTCGATTGTAAGAATGAGAAGAGGAGAAATTTGAATGGAAAATGGTGTTTTAAGTAGTCACATTGCTCAGAAAATGCAGTATGTATCCACAATATGGAGCTCTATCCCATAAACATGACACATTCAGAAAATATGGGATGATATTGAAGGGTTCATAGTCATATTTTTTTGGCAAATCTAAGTTTGACAGTTGTAGGGTAAAAACCTTAGACAATTCACTGTTTCCTAATCTTGTGAGGCACTAAGTGGTT
The DNA here is from genome assembly GCA_007922155.1 of Mesoclemmys tuberculata. Lineage (NCBI taxonomy): Eukaryota > Metazoa > Chordata > Testudines > Chelidae > Mesoclemmys > Mesoclemmys tuberculata. The sequence continues at coordinate 7,492,678 of ML675642.1, forward strand.
GGCAAATGACAAGTTTGGTGCAGGGGTGGTGGGCTGGAAGGCCAGATGTATCTGTTTTAACCAGTGAGTGACTATTGTTTTTCAGGTTTGTATTTTTTTTAAATGACATTGAATATAGCAGCATTATGCAACCTAGGTAATTGTTGCCACATCAGTGAAGACACAGAGGCCCAATGCCATTGTACTGTAAGTTTTTCAAAAATGTTTCCTATTATTTTGTGCTGCTTTATAAATTAAATCCCACCCAAACTCCATCTCCAAAGACCCCAGTGGACATATGTCTAGCTTGCCATTTTAGTTAACAAACTGGGCTTCTGTGGCTGATAGGGTATCTTCAAAATAGCAGGAATGGTGGGAATTCTTCCCAGCATTATTTCTTCAAGCTTAATGCTGTTAATCACCTTTTTTTTTTTTGAACACCACATTTTCTGTCTTTTGAGAATTAGCTCCTTAGCTGATATTTTACAAAGTTTCAACCATCTAATCATTAATGCTTTCTTTTTTCATAGGAAATTTTAGGAACAGAAATTAGGCCACCTTGGCCCAACAGTGTCACTTTTTGACTGAACTGAAAATACCCCCTATTTCTGAAAAATAAAAAATGTTTTTGTAAATGTTTCTCTATAATATTTATATACACCCTTTATCTCATAGGTGATTATGCCAGGTATGAAGGTGAATTTACACTCATGATTGACTGTTGTTTTTACTGTGGCTGGTCCGCCCAGGAAAGTTCTATGCATTCCATGTCACATTTATAACCTACATTTCTGTTGTGCCACGATTTTATGGTCAGGCCTGTTATTAAATGATTTTTAAATGCTAAAACAAAATCTTGGTAAATGAATTGTAATCCAGTTTTGCAAAATGATTTTCTTCTCAATAAATTTACAGTATTAGGCTGCTATTCAAAATTCTAAAATCTGAGACGGTTTTTGTCTATTAAGTGGTACACAAAGCATTGGATTTCAGCTAATTTTGCCTCTGAGATATCTATATATCTATAGATATATATATAAACTTCTACCATTCTGCGGAAGGAAGTCGAATCGGGCTACCAAAAGTGATCTTAGTAGTCATATGTTTAATAGATTGTCGTGGTACTGTATGACTTGGAGACAAATTCTCTGTAATCATCTGGGGACAAACTTAAAATGGAATCTGACATGCTTGTCTAAAAGTGCTGCAATGTTGTACCATAAAATACTGCAGTAACAAAAAGGGTAGGGTAAAAATTCAAAGGAGAGGTTTGCTGGGGCTACTGGCCTATGCCCTAAATTTCATTAATATGGGCTTCTTGTGCAGGGTTCACATAATACTGTAAAATGTGACAAGCACTTGTCTAACACTTTACCAGTGTCTGTGCAGGGAAAAAATTATGCACAAGTTTTATATTAGCTTTATTGTGTGTGTATTTTATTTGTCTAAAGAGTTTTTTAGGATATATTAAGTGTTTTGTTCCTGAGGCTTGTATATGTATGTTGTTCAATTTTTTAGTGACAGAAAAGTATTAAAATATAACAAAGTTCCAGTGTAGAGAGAATTCCAGCCCAGATGCTAGTCCAGGAGTGAAAATGATTAGATCTACTACTTTTTGAGTTATAAAACCATATAGCAAAACATGGAAATGTGGATTTACAAGATGCATTCTCTTTATTTATAGAGCTCTGACTGATTTAATTTCCAAACTTGGAAGCTTTTAATAAGTGTAGGCTAGGCGATTTGCCTATTTAAATCTTATTTGACCTCCTTTGTCTTTGAAATAGGTGCAGCAGTGCTTAATTTTTCACAGAAGCAAATCCTCAGTTGGGGTATATCATCATAGCGTGTTGAAGCACACAAAACAAAGGCAGTTTACACCAACTGAAGATTTGCCTCCAAGTTTTGCTCACTTCTGGCTTTTGGTCTCAGATGTTTAAGTCCAATGTGCTGGATTTTGGACAGTCCAAAATCTTCTAGAACCTAAATCAGATTTTATTTTTAAATGCATTTTTAAAGGAGAATTTTCAGCGAAATTGACACTAGTTTTCAGACACAAAGATAACTTTCAGATAGATAACAGCAGCAGTGGGACAGGTGTCCCTTTTTTCCCAGTGAATTTACTGCTTATGATAAGTACAAAACTGCTAGTCCTGGAGACAGAAGTCATTTCTTTTCAGAAAAGGCAGTAGCAATGCAAGCTTCCCTATACTGTGTCTCTCTCAGATTGACCTGAAAGGAAACCAGCCTTTCAAGATGAGAAAGCAGTTCTGTGTCTATGCCTGACTACAGGCTTGTCATCTTTGCTGATACTGCTAACAACAGTGACATTTAGTGGTCAGTCTAATTCTTAATGGATAGATGTCCACTTAAAAAACCACCATTGCAGCTAGCACTAAGATTGCTTATGGATCATTAAATAGCTGTTAAGGAATAATGATTTTTGATCTAGTGTTTTGAGCCAGATTCAAACCTGAGTCCTAAAGGAGAAAAAGCTCTATATGTCATCAGTCAAATCCACAATAGGTGGGCTGCTTCTCTGCTTTCTGAGAGCTTCCTCTGTACCTCATTGTTGCACCTTATCCTGAACTGTGAATTTCTTTGGGTTGGACTTGTAATCTGTTGATCTTGTAATGATTATTGGTGCTGGTTGCTCTTTGGAGGAAGGAAGGAAGGAGGTAAAACTGAAGTTACGCCATCTGAAACACGTAAGCTCTTCCATTTGTCATTTTCACTTCTGTTTTTAATCAAGTAGGTGAGCAACAAAATGTAACTCACATAGCTAAGAATTATTGGATTAAAATCATATTTGTAATACACTTGAATTACTGCCTCTCCCTTTGCAGTACAAATAGTACAATGAGTAATGGTCCGATTATGAACAATATTTGTACAAGATGCATTTTTGAAGTGGTTTTTCAGAGAGGTATGTCCTATTACCCAATGCTGTTTGGACTCTGATAAAAATGTTTGTGCACTGAACCTTTTCATTTTATTCCTGTACATATGGATTGTATATGTACATGCCCTTGATTTGAAAGTGGCTGAGGGACCTTGTGACAGAACACCATGTGACTTGTAGTGAGGCCCTTGTGTGTATTAAGTCGATAATGCCAAACTTCCTAGCTTGTGGGGAATTTAGCCCAAACTCATAAAATATTTACATGTTTTATGGTTTAATTTCCATTGACTAATAATAAAAAAGGAAAAAACTCATAATTATAGACTTGTTGAACTGTGCAATTTTACCCACAGAGAGAACATTTTGTATGTAAATAGAGACTTACTTAAGCTGTCTTTCAAAAGCTGCTTCGAGGGGAAAAATACTCGACTCACAATTGATCTCAGGTAAATAAAGTAAATACATGAGGCAGTTTCTATAATAAATATTGGGTACTTGATAGACAAGTAATAGCATTCTTGGAGCTTTTCCAGTCTATTGTTTAATACATCATTCACATCTTAATTATAGTGTATTTTTTTTAAATGGGGAAAAGAATGGAAAAATTTTATTACCCAAGTACATTAACCCACTTCTGAACTTTGAGCTGTACAATTTTTCAGTCATGACTATCCAAATCCTTTTAATCTTAGGCCTGCATCTCTCTCTTTCTTTCTCCATCTTACAATTTTAAAGTGAGCAAATGGATTTTGGTTTTCAAATTTAGTTTTAAAAATATTGCTGCTGAGCAAAAACTTCCATACAAAATTTGAGACTGGGATAACATTTTACATTCTGATTAGAAAAATGTGTTTAAAATGGAGAATGGTTAGACGACATTAAGGATGCAAGTGATATCTTTATGTAATAGATTCTAGCTCTGTCTGTAACATAAGCTTCTTGATAAGCTTCTTGCACTGGACGCTACCTCAACAAATCAAAAGCGCTCTCGACATTTTAGAAGTTAAGACCATTAGCCAACAACGTGTCAGTTTTCACAATTGTTAAACACTTCAGTGCTCAAGTCTAGACTCAGTGATTTTTTTCCAGTTAAATAGCTAAAATTGCCAAAGTTGTAGAAGGCGAAATTCCACATTTATGAATATGTAATAGTTTAGGTCTTCTAAGAATTAAATATAGAAGCTTGTGTCACAAAACTTGCCATTTCTGAAATACTTATTGAGATTTAAGTATCTTCCAGGGAACATCATTCGCTAACCTACATCTGAAGGGTTCATCTTACTACACTATAATTTACTCATTTTACTCATGTCTTGATTCCACAATTTTATAGAACTGTTTGTTGATTTCTTGCGTATAGCTGTCTTTACTAGTAGCTGACAGTTGCTTTGTCCCATCTTAAGAAAAGGAACATGTTTAGCTGCTTTGTATCCAGCACCTTTATCTGTACATAGATAAAACCTGATTTTTCTGCAAAGATCTCAGGACATTCAAAATCTAAATAAAACTCAGCCTAATAAAATTTAATGTGGTTTTGATGCACTTTTCAGATAAAGGACCAGCTGTGAATTTAATGTAATAGATTCACCTACTTGGTACTATCCTGTGTGTGTATTACCATCGATCCTACCTTATCTCCATAAAGCTTCAGCACTACCCCTCTGTCCTTCAGTGCCTTAAATAATCCAGTGTCTCCAAAACATATCCCAGTTCTAAACCTTTCTTTACTTTCTGGTGGGGAGGCTTCCTCTTTGTCCCTTTCCACTGAGTGCCTCAGGGCTCAGTTTTTAGCTTTCTTCTGCCCTCTCCCTCTTTCATAGTTTAATCCTTGTATATCATTTATATGTGTATGGCACCCTGCTCCACATCTCAACTCTTTGATCCCACTGTTTTCTATCTCTGTCCTTTTGACTCTTGGATAGTGATTATACTGTAACTTTCTAGAACTGAACGTTTAAAAAACTGAAGATCTGATTTAAAGTCTTTTTTTCCATGACTCCAACTCCTGTATCATTCTTCCTAGCTTTTCTCTCAAGGTCAGAAATCTAGGAGTTTTCCTTGACCTCCAAACACTTTTCAGTAACCTTTAATGTAAGTATTAGCACTTATGCCGAAATCTTAATCCTTTCCTATTTTGCCTATTTCAGTTCTTCCTGGATATCTTCCTTCTCACTAGTGTTCCAGGAGACCAGAAAGCTGCTACTAGGCAGTTAGTTGTTGCTCCAAGAAGTAAGCTTACATCTCCTATCCCACTTCACTGGCTTCAGAGTATCTTCACATGCAATTATAAATTGCCTTTGTTTTCAAAATTATTTGATCACTCAACCATTTATTCTGTCCATTCACTTGACTCTCTCTTGCTCCTCCACATGGCTGCAAAAGGGAGATGAAAGTTTGATGTTTATGCAACCCAGTTCTGGAATTTTCCACCAATCCACCCCAATATCCTTGAGTCACCCTTTAATTCTCTCCATAAAACTGATTTCTTCATTGATATTTTTTCTGTGAAAAGCTTTCTGAACCTGTACAATAGAAGTTGCCTATATATAAGTGGTATAATATATTGTTCACACATCAGGTTCAGCTTCCCACATAATTGCAAAACCACCATTTTTTTGGCTGTTGCAGTTGGGGTTTATGCAGTGAACATCTCTCTTCCCTCCCCTTCATCTCTGTAGTCTCTGAAACAGAACAAAAGGACTCATCTTAGTTGCTTTTGAAAAGGAGAAAGAAGACTGAAAAATTGGGTTAGTCTGATGGGTAAACTAGACCACTGGGGATACTCCAGCCTTAATAAGCTCTTAGAGGTTTATCCATTCCATCTGAATTCATTCTTCCACCATTTGCTTTCCTTGACATAAACATTTCATTGCGTCTTTGTCATAAACATTTAGTTTTTGCAAGGCAAACCAAATTCCCAAGAGTTGGCAGGTAAAGGTTGGAGAGAGTAGTATGTGTTGAATTATTAATCCCAAATCAGACGAGATGATCCTAGTCTGGATGGTCCCATTTGGCCATAAAATCTATAAATCTACTAATCCTTTTATTGATGGAGTGATACTGGTATGACGAGATATACTTGAAAAATTAAGGCAGATACCATATAAACTCATTGGACTGGTAGAAGGCTTAACTTCCACTCTGAAGGGAAGACATGCGAAAAATAAAGGACAAAATGTTTTTCTGCATTTTCCATTCAATAGTGAGTTGCTACCCTTAGGGTACAGAATTCTATAAAATTTCTTTCCGGTTTAAGGTTCACAAACACAAGAACGACTCTGTTCCTAGTAGCAATCAGATCATTTTGTGATTGCTAATCTTTAATACAATAATTATATTAATTTCATGGCTTTCCCCAGGTATTTCTGCTTAAGCCCACCTACTCATTTATTCTGGTGCTTAATGAAGAAGTTGTTTTGGGGCAGCAGGAGGCCCTCTTTTCTTCTGGAAAAGTAGTAACCACAAAGCTGTCTGTATACAGTGTTGGATTATTCTGTTTATCTGTGCCTTGTCAAAGAGAATAGGGATTTAAGAGGTATGCGGTGATTTTTATTCTCCTGAACTTTAAAAAATGGCCTGTCCATTTTTTCTTGTGAACAACTCCTTGACATTGCCTCCTGATCATTATAACCACTTATTCTGCTGTCCTCTTCACTGACTGAAAGTGCCAAGGAAGTTGGAAATTGCTTCTGATTATTAAATTCTTTTGAAATGTTGCATCATCCTTCCCTCGCTGTGTTGAATATTGAGAGCCTTGCACAAGAGCTGTGCTGTTTTTTGGGTAGTGAATAGACAATATTTGGCCATATATGTAAGTAAATAGGCATTTGTTTTACCTTGTTATTGTGTTGAGAATTTTTATACACAGCTTCCCTAGCTGCATAAAGCTGGGTTAGAAAACTAATCTTCTCGAAGTGCATGCTCATGTCACTTCCAAGTAGGTATGTGTATGCTGCATGCACAGTCGCCGGAAGGCTTTTCCTTAGTGGTATCCAGAGAGTCGGCTCTAGTGCCCCTTGGAGTCATGCCCTCACAGCACCGTATATAGGGCCCGGCTGACACACTGCCTCTTCAGTTCCTTCTTACCGCCCATGACGGTCACTAAAACATCACTCTTCTCTTACTCAGCAAAGTCTTCCCCAGTGGACTTTTTCATACATACTTGCAGATAGTTAAGATTTAGCATTAGTAGTGATAGTTCATAGATTACAGTAGTTAGACTTAAGTGGAATGTGACTCACTTTGGGCCACTCCAGTCTCAGACCCTCAGGCGCAGTAACATCGACTCCAGCCCTACTGAGGAGTCTGTCAAGTCCAGTGCCCTTGGATTCCCCACCCAGGGAGAGCACTGAAGAGTTGCAGCTCCCCTCCATTCGAGAGACCTTTGAGGCAGCGAAAGAACTCATAGAGGGCTCAGCATAGGCAAAAAGGGTGGAGAGGAAGTACTTCATGCCCTCCAAGGACCATTTACACTCATCCTCCATTGGGATAGCTTGTAGTGGCAGCAGCTAATGAGTGTGAGAAGCAGGGTCAGCAGGGCCCCATGCCAAAGGCGTTAAGAAGTTAGACCTTTTTGGTATTCAGGAGTACTCTACCAGGGGCTCTAATCTCGCATTGCAAACCAGCAAGTGATCCTAAGCAGATACACTTTTAATTCTTGGAGGTCCATGTCCAATTTCATGAAGCTAATACCACCAGACTCCAAGCTGGATTTCACAGCCCTAGTAGATGAGGGTAAGGTTGTGGCAAAGGTCTAGCTCCAAAAGCACTTGACATTGCAGCTCGTACCATGTCATCGTACCATGTCACCTATGCAAGCTGTTCAGTCTTCACTAACCCTATGGTCAGGCATTTCCTTAAGGGCCTAGACAGGCTATACCCTCGTGTCAGCTGTTTCCCAATGGGACCTTAACCTCATGCTATCAAGGCTGACGGGACCACCATTTGAGCCCCTAGCGATATGCTCGCTCCTTTATCTATCCTGGAAGGTAGCTTTTCTGGTGGCCATAACTTTGGCCAGGAGGATATCTGAACTCAAGGCTCTTACATCAGAGCCTCCTTACACAACTTGCTTTAAGGATAAGGTTCAACTTCGCCCTCATACAGCCTTCCTTCCAAAGGTGGTTTGCCAGTTTTATACAAATCAGGACATGCTCTTCTCTGTCTTCTATCTGAACCACACCCCAACAGCTGGGAGCACAGCCTGCATTCTCTGGATGTCAGGCAGGCCTTGGCCTTCTATATTGAGAGGACAAAATCATTTAGGAAAACAACACAGCTATTCATAGCACTAGCAGATAGGATGAAAGGTGTCTCTTCCTTCTCAAATATTTTCTTCACAGATCACAATGTATATCTGGACCTGTTACAGCTTGGCAAGGGTGTCTGCCCCTGCATTTGCAGAGCATTGCACAAGGGCCATAGGCATCTTTGGCGGCATTCTTAGCCCAAGTCCCTATCTAGGACACTTATAGAGCAGCAACATGGTAATCGATTCACGCTTTCGCTGCACACTGTGCTATTACACAACACAGCAGAGACAATGCTGCTTTTGGCAGAGCAGTACTACCATCTGTGGGGCTTTGAACTCCAACCCCTTCTCCAGTGGACCAGCTTGGGAGTCATTTACTGGGAATCGACATGAGCAAGCACTCGAAGAAAAAACAGTTTACTAATCTTCTGTAACTGTTGACATGAGCAACACATCTCAAAGAACCGTTCCAAGACCCACTCTTCTCTCTGAGTCAGCCAGCAAGAAGAAACTAAAGAGCCAGTGGGTCAGCAGGGCCCTATATATGGCACCATGAGGGCATGACTCTAGGGGGCACCAAAGCCGACCCTCCGGATACAACTAGGGGAAAAACCTCCCACCGACTGTGCATGCGGCACGCACACACCTACTTGGAATGGACATAAACAACAGATCTCGGAGAAAAACGGTTATAGAAGGTTAGTAACCATTTTATTTAGAAGTTTGAAAACTGTCCTTTTACTTTATACTGTTAAGATTTTTTTCAAACATCTCTTCCATTGTCTGCATGCCTACTAATTTAGCATATGAACCAGTATATATGTTGACCTATCTTACGTGTTCTCATGCTGCTGACTTCAGTAATCTGGGGTACTTCACCATGTACTGTAATAAAATATGAAAATTTTAAATGCTCGGTTTGGATTATGCTGAACTATTGGAAATGCTATAACATTTCTAGTCCAAAAGGAAATGTTGCTCTTTAACTTTTTTCCATTTTTAGCAAAGCTTGGAGAACTTGCAGGCTCAGCCAAAGAAATGCTCTGATCCAGTCCATCTTAAGATGCTTATCCTGATGTTAATATGACTATCTCCCACTCAGAGGAGACTGATCAGTGTTCACCTTTCTCTCTAGTCAAGGATGATTATAGGATTCTGTCTTGCATTATTTCTTTAATCCCACCTCTACACTAAAATAAAATCTACAATTAACGAGAATACTAAAACTGTGATCAGTTTGTATATATAAGATTGATTCTCTGATATAGTGCAGAAATTCCTTGCACTTTTCCGACAGTTTAAGAAAAACATTCAGTGAATCATATAAAGTTAGATTTGTGCAGGAAACTGAACTGAGTGGTAATAACATCAGTAAACAGATTGCATCTAAAGATAGACTAGCTAAAGGTTTCAACCTATAGCTGTTGGGTACACATCTCCCACTGATTCCATTGGAAATCCAGGATTGGACCTTTGTCATGTGAATTAGTCACTTGATCATACTAGCAAAAAACCAAAGATGATCATTTGAAGCTTGTACCAAGACAAGGTGTTTGGCAGTAGCCCTCGTCCTATGGGATATCAAGCGGGTTTTGGTGTTGAGATATTTGCAAATGAATGAGACTGTACACTCCTCTTTTTGGATTGATGCCATGATGGGGTGGAGAGGAGTCTCTTCTAGTTTATGGTGCACCAATGGCACTGTTGGGTCACCAGTTCATTATATATAAGTTCAAACATTTTCTTTGTCTCAAACTAGTTCACTATGTTCCATTTTTCTTCTTCAGAATGCCCTGTTTCTGCATCTGGACAAATCCAGTTGGACTGGGGTTGTTCTCTTTATATTTACTCTGTTGCTAAGTTTGTTTCCTTAGCAATAGAGTGCACTTCCCCAAACTCAAGCATGACTTTGAAAAATAGTTTATTATGGTTACCAATTGTAAAAACTACTCGTTTTAACACCTCATTGTCACATGGTATATTTTATTCTTGTGAGTCTCTGGTACCAGATGTGCCATTTCACAATGTCTGACATTGAGCCTTTGGATATGTACAAATAACCAACTTTTTGCTAATGTTGAAAGTAAAAAGAAATAGCCATATAACTCATATGTCTGTCTTTCTGTGTATGTAGCACTAACTTCTTACAAAATCAGCTGAGGGAAAATTTATGGAGCCCTTTTGTACAGTGTTGTATAATATCTTGAATACCATAGGAGAGTTCCAAAATTGCAGGTCCAATAAGTCCTAATATAAATAACATAATGTAGACCACAGAAAGAGAAGCAAAGTAACTACATTTCCAGGTCTGAGAAGTTAACTTGATATCTAGAGGTAGGGTTCTTTAAGATCTTAGAGGAGTTGAGATTTTCCCCACTTTTTCTCCTCACCCTCATTAGAAATCATTGTATTTACCATTTCATTTGGGAGCTGGAGCCAGCAAGCAGTAAAGAGGTCAGAAGTAACCAGTGGGAAGGCTGCAATATAAACACTGACTAACCAGAATACTGATGAAAGAGACCTCCTGCTGCTTCTAATATTGAACTAAAAAATTAAAGCAGTAAGGATCCATCAAGCATAATTACTTTTCCTTAGTTCAGTCCTGGCTTTAATGGAAAATCAATTTAGGTTCTTAACTAGGAGCTGCTGTGTCTGTTGATGTGCTAATTTCACAGCTTGGTCTTCAAGTTGACCACAGGTGAGAGAGAGATGGTTGGGGCAGGAGATAATGAGTGGAGTAGGTAACAGCTTATAAAATATTGTAGTTCTGGTTCTTTCACCTGTGCTGGCACAGAAACCACACTTTGGATTCTTGCATTTGTTGAAGCTGGGAAAGTGCTGTACTGATGTCTGTGTGTGTGCGGACTTGAACACACTTCATAGAACAATCCTGAAATAACACTTGGGCACATGCTAGAAAACTTGCAAAATGAAAGCTCCTGGGAGCAGCAGGTTACAATATAGATTTTACTGTTCAACTTTTTTTGCCTTAGTAACTTAACACAGGATAATGAATTGAAGCAGTGTGTGCTTCAGCCCTGTGAAACACCAGTATTTGTATGCTTCCATATATTTGTTTGTTTAAAAGACCCCCCATCCCAAGAGAGTGAGAAATATCTGGTGTCAGGCTTTGCCAGCTAGAACACCTTCTCCTTAAACTTGAGAGAAACCAGGAAGTTCATTAGAAAGCATTGCTGTGACAGAAACCCTGTGCCTGTATTACAGGGTTTTCTATGATGCTCACTACAGTAATAATTGAGGAGCCCATGTATACTTTATCCTCTTAGCACTCTTAGGTAGAAGACATTATCTCCATTTTTATAGGTGGGAAAACAGAGGCCCTGTCTACACTTACCTTGGAGATTTGGCATCAGCCGACGGGAGTTACGCAAGCTACACAAAAACTTGGCATAACTCCCATCGACTTCTCTGTTTCTGTTCCTGCACTCCGTCTTCAATGCGCTGCGCTGACGGGAACTGGGTTCCATCGACGCAGCACTACGCCACTTGAGAAGGTGGTCTTAATATGTTGGTTTCTGGATCAACTGAGCGGGTCTTCACTGACCGCTCAGTCGATTCAGAGAAATTGATCAAAGCCAGAGAGAGTGACTTACTTGCCTGAGGTTAAACAAAAAGTGAGTGGTAAAGCTGGGAATAGACCCCAAATATTTTGAATCTCAATTCAGTATTCTAATCACAAAAACACCAATTATCTCTTCAATGTCTTGAAGATTCCTTGTATGATCCTCTCTTCATAAGGTTTCGCTAACAGGGGACTGTATACAATATAGTATGATGGTGGGATACCTCTTTAGTTTAAGGTTGCATTTAAATCAATATGTGAAGGCAAAAGTCATATGCAAAATAAGGGATGATAACTCATTTGAATTCGTTTATAACCCGGAACCACATCCACTTTGTGCTTTGTTTCAGATCTCTTAAGCTCTTAAGATAGCTGACGAGGCTATCTTTCAGATAAGCCTGAATAGCATTTGTAGTCATAAAGATCCTATGGCAGTTTCCATAAGATATGAGTTACTGTGTCCTGTTCAAATTCCAGCTTTTATAACTGTTCTATCTCCTTACATGGGCCTTGTGATTTAAATTAGGTATGTTATCCTACACTTCCTGTTCTGTCTGGACTATTTATATTGCTGGATGCCTTATGAATGAATGTAAGAGGGCATCATCAGTGTGGCAACCAAGGAAGCATGTTATCTGTCTGTCCAGTTTAGTTGCAGATTTGTAACTGAAAATGATAGTCACTAAGGAAGCAAGGGAATGTATATCATAATATGCTAGTAACCCTATAATTAGAGTTAAGAGACTCTGGTTTTAGAAATAAGCATGTATGTATTGCCTCGTTTTGGGGTGGTTACACCATCTGAAGGAAAATACTTATTGCTCATAATTGTGAAATTGTGTGGAAAGTTTGTTGGACCTTTGTTGTTGTTGTTACCAGAATATAACTACTTAGTTCTTGCACGCTGGTACGGCTTCAGGTATATTTTTACCCTCATTTTGAGCATAATTTTTATGACTTATAGTTAGTCCTTGATGCCTTTTAACATGTTTAAAGAAATTTGATATTGAAATAAATGGAAGTGTTTAAAAAAATACTATAGCACTAAGTACATTCTGCAATGTGTGGGGCTGAAATATCCTGTGAGCTGGTATTCATTGATGCAGAGTACTTCATTACAGGCTAATAGTTACATACTGTATAAAAATATACTGTATATAGCATATTTGAATGTGTGCTCGCTGAAATAAATAGTTGATTACATGTTCAAATTATAGTTATCTTGTGATATATAATTTGTGTAATTGGGCAAGTAAACACAATGACTTTATATCAATAAGCACACATTCAAATAAATGTTGACTATTTCTGGATATTTTCCTGGACTCAGCAGACAAAACAGTCGCAGTTGGTGTAGCATGTGGTCATATGAACTAATAGTGATCTTCCACATTTATATACAAGTGATTTTTATAACACAGAATATAATCCTTTTTGGATAGAAATTGTCCAGTCGTTCACTATTTTTAAAAAGCAGTTATGTGGAATGTAAGCAATTGCAGCTAGATAGAATCCCTGCTTGCTTGTTGTCTGTCATACCGGAGCCCCAGTGCCACTGCAGGTATTTAGAATGTATTCCAATCCTTGTTCGTGTTTTAAATTACTTCAAAGTTGTTAAAATAAACCCATTTTCTGCACGCAGGTGCAATGAAAAATGAATAGGTGTCTATAAACTCCAACCAAAACTCTTTAGTGGGACTGCACTACAAACTTAGGATGCCAAATCTGTAGATTTTGTTGGGAAAGAGTGTACAACTCTCTGGCTCAGCCTGTGTAATCAGAGTGCACACATCCTTGGTGGATTGCCCTCCCCATCTCTAGTAAAATGAACCTTGGATTACCATGGAGAGTATGGTTTAAGATGGTTTAATTGCAGAGACAGATTGACTTAAAAATGAGTTGGATTAACTCCTTATCTGTTACCATTGTACTTCATGATTTCTCTCCAACCCTAATGATTGGGGAAAGCATCCAACGAGGATTAGGAGTTGGGATCCACCAGAGAGCCAGCAGCAGGAACAAGCTCTGGAGGAATAGCCAGCAGGTAATAGTGGGGGGAGGGGGGGTTTTGAGCCACACCTGCTACTAACCCTCTAAGACAACAAAACTAAGGAGACGTTGGTATTATATAGAACCCACGTGTAAACGAATTTACTGGTTTAGTACAGCTCTACTATTTGGGCTTGGTTCTTTCACCATAGTTATCATGTACCAAACTTCCATTGCTTCCCAAATGACTGCTTAGGGTTCTACCTTTGGGGATGCTAAGATCACCTGTAACCTAGTTCTTTTTATTCATAATTAAAGTGCCACAATTCAATTTCTGTGATGCTACATCTGTTTTCGTGACAGCTGTTCTGATAGCAGCATTGTCTGACCACTTGTGAATTGCACAGACTGAATCAGAGCTCTGCACATGCCATTTTTGGGTTTTCTAACAGTAATCAAGCTCCAGCTAGCATTAGGTACGTAGTTTACTTGTCTAACCTAGGGTTTTTGTAGCATCATCATGATAGTATCTGTGTGTTACCCTGTCGGAGCAATGGGGAACTGACAGATAGAGAGGTGATTCCTAGTTTTGAATTGATACAGTACAGGAAAAGATTGAATGTACTTGCATCCACAAGAAGTAGGCTATCTGACTAAAATGCGTGGTCTTATTTTACAGTGTGAACTGCGGTTATTGAGGAGCTTTTTGTCTTTTCACCACCATAATGCTGTGAGGGTGTCTAAACTGGCTAACCAGAGCTGACCTGTACTGCTGCGTATATAGATGGTACATCTATACTATCACAGCTGAAACCTCTCCCAGCAGATCTGTGGCCCCTTTCCTGTTGCCTATTTTATGTAAGGCTGCATGATCACAACCTGACATTCCCTTATCAATCCATTACAGCTTCACTCTGACTTTTTACTGTATAAACCCTTGATGGAATTATAGCGTTACATGCTTTCTTGACTACTGTTCTTTAGAATGTGTGGCTTTTGCCTCACCCTAACAGCATGTACATTTTTGGCAGACACCAAATCACTGACTATTGTAAAAGAAACACTGATAATGGGGAATTTTGTGTTGGAAAAAGTCTGGTACAATGTGAATAGCTGCGGTTCATTTTCTTGTCAGTGTAGCTCAGGCCCGTGCTGTACAGATCACCTACCTCTAGAAATAGAGAAGTTCTGCTTCTGGGGCCCTCTCCTGAAATAACGTCAGAGCCAATTAATAATGCCAGTTGTTTTGGCACTTGGGCTGAGCCACCAAACTCATTTCTTGAGGGCACAACCAATTCAGGCTTACACCTGTCTGTTTTTAGCACTCGAAAATATAATAAAGGTTGGAGAAAAATAGCTGGAAGGACCATGCAGGCATGAATGTTTCTGGGTTTGGGGTGGAGTTAAAACTACCCACAAGCTTTCACATCAGTTCAGAACAGTGACCGAAGTACAAAGGGAAGTACACGTTCGTGTCATTTACTTCTTCCACCCCAGTGTTACACCATTACAGGGAATTCTTATGCTTATTTAGGGACAGATGGGATAGGATGCATCTCATCTGCTGTCGGGTTTCCAGGGATTAGTTCAGTCCAGGGGCAAGATAAAGCTGTCTTCGCTTGATCTTTAGGGTTTTGCAGTAGTGGGAAATCTGTAGGGCACGAGACTACCCTGGAGCATGGCCCTCCCTCCCTTTGATCTGCTCCTGGAATGCCCCCTGCACTGGAAGCTGCTGTGGAGACATAACCCCCCTGCATTAGTACTATCCACTAGCAAGCAGGCCAGTAGCAAACCTGGCCCTTACACAACTCCACCCATCACCTGAATTTTGTCTGTCTATTCACAAGAGTTCAGTATGGTGTTATTCTCAACCCGAGGGGCTAGGAAATAGGAATGTAAGAAGCAAAGAGACAGCAGATGGGTTAAAGTCAAGTAGGGAATGGCCTACTTCCGTTTACTTGTCCTGGCTCCTTGGCATGTTAGAGTCCTTCACACTTGTGTATAAGGGTGTCAGTGGACTTGTCTTCACTAGCTCCCATCTTCGGCAACAACAGCCAATGATGATGATTACCACTAGTGGTAATGACGCTGAAAATTTGTGTGCAGATTGGCTGCCACCAACATTTTTAATTGCTGTGCCATCTAACTCTGCTAACGGCAGGTCTCATTGGGGCAGTGCTCAAAACTTTAGCAGTCCGCTCAGTGCTGCTCCCACCAGTACAGCTTAAACCAGGGTTAGCAACAGTGGAAGTCCCAGGTGAGGTTTGAGAGGTGAAGGGGTATCTAGCTTAACACATAGCCCCCCTATAATGCATGCTGTCTCTAATACTGTGTCACCATCAAAAAGTAGGGTTCTGAGAATTGTGGTGTTGGAGGATCCTTTGGATTTTAGTCTGGTCCTTCCATTTCTGGATGTTTGTTTTTTTTTTAAAAAAGAAAAAAAACAAAAACTTGGGACTTTCTATCTGGTTTTAATGTCATGTTGCTCTGACCACTCCCTCCACTCCCCTCGCCCTTTTTAAAATCTTAGAACAAGCTTCTCTTTTATCTTTGAAGCTCATGGTGCAAATTAGAAAGTCCTGCAAAACCAAAGATACCATTTAGGGCTCAGCCTAAAGAGTCGTTGATAATTTTTTAGGGTGTGGACAAACTTGTTTAATGTGTCTTCAGTTGCATAAGACTGATTTGGAAGAGTACTCTGTAATCCACTGTTCTGTGGCAGAGTTGAGATCTAAAATTAGCCATTTGCACCAGATGATTTCCCAGTAGTGGGCAATTTGTTTAGTCAGAGAGAGAGCATTTTTGTCCCTGTGGTCTCCAATTTTTTCACTGGGCATTTAAGTTAAATTTGAACCCTCCCAAAAAAGAAATCAGTGTAATTGTGGGGAAGAAATACATGACTTCTATCATTCAGCTCTGGGTTGCTTTAAGGGAGCAGTTGTAAGTTTTGACTTAGATATAAAAGAGTTCAAAGAGCTAAAGCTTATGGAAATAGACGCCAGGCTAAAGGTGCTCTCAGGATAAACGTCTCACTAGAGTGCTACCGTAGGAAGGTTCACATGTGTTTCACGGCAAAAAAACTGTTGAAGTCAGTGTATTTCTTACCCAATTTGACCTCTTGCATGTTCCCAGTTCACGTGACCTCCCAGCCTAGTAAAAAGGTTTTACTTATTGCAATCTCTGGGTTTAGGCTTATTGATTTGTTTCTTTGGTTAGCTTTTTACAGAATGCTCTTCCCGGTGTAAGGGGGCGGCTTGTGTCCTATCTAGGAACAGACAAAGTCGGCCTGCAACCTAGATGTTTCCAGCCTTCCCCAAATCAGGGGTGCAGGGACAGATTCAAGGACGTCCACCAACCAGCCTGTCTCCCAGCTGCTAGCCAATTTACTGACCTTCCCTTAGGAAAGAACGAGCCGGACGTGTGCGATGCAGCATCCGTGCAAGCGGCTAGGTGAGCGGCCTTTTTGTTAAGCTTTCAGCCGCTCGCAGCCCGCGGGAAGGGCCGGGGTTTCACTGGGGGGGGGGGGGGAGTCAGGGGAAGCAACGTTGCATTTGCGGGGCGCCTTAAGCCGCTGTGCATGCTGCAGCTGGCGGCGCGGGGCAGGCTGCTTTGTGCACGCACACGCCCGGGTGCTTGCAGTATTTTGCATGCCGGAGAGGGGCGGCGGTGCATTCGTGGCGGGGGGGGGGGGGGATGCAGAGGGACCCGAGCTGCAAGGACACGGTTTGCACGCGCGGGGGGGGGATGCTCCGGCTCCGCTGCGGTCCTTCCCGTCCCCTTTGATCTGCGCCGGCGCCGCTGCCATTGGCTGGCCCGCTGTGACGTGCGGGGACTGCAGTTGTCCCGGGGAGCCGCGCCGGCCTCAGTTTCCGTCCCTTTAAAGGGACCGAGCTCGCGGGGCGGCTGCTGCGGCTGGGGGTGCGGGGCCCGGACCGGCTCGAGCCGCCCCGCTCCTCTCCCGTCCCCGTGCGCGGCCGGGCGCTGGGTTTCCCGTCGAGCCACCCGAACCGGGCCGGCTGGTACCGAACCGGGCCACGGCGGGGAGAGGCCGTTTCAGGTCACAGCTGGACCTCTTGGGCCCCGGGCCTCCCGCCGCAGAGCCGAGCCCAGCGCCAGCTGCCCTGGAGACTGCCCGCCCCGCTGGACCACGCGTGAGTTGGCAGCTGGCACCGGCAGCCCCGTGGTCCCGAACCGCCCACGGAGGGTCCCGGGAGCGCGTGGGAGAGGGGGCGTGGGCACAGGAGGGCGAGAGATGGATGGACCGGGGGTGGCGCGTGAACGAGGGCGATGGACC
>ML675642.1:7510685-7534402 GCA_007922155.1 Mesoclemmys tuberculata
GGACCAAGGGGTGGCGCGTGAATGAGGGCGATGGACCAAGGGGTGGCACCGGTACCGTAGATGTGAGGAGAGGCGCTCGGGACGATGGGCTACAAGATGGTGCTGGTGCCATAGACGTTGAGGGGGCGTCCAGGGCATCGGGCCAGGAGGTGGTAGCGGTACCGTAGATGTCACTGGAGGGGTGGGGGTTATCCAGGGCAGATGGCCTGAAGTAGTTCTAGGAACAAGGGTTTTTTTGGGGGGGGAGAGTGGACCGGGAGTTGGTACCCGAAGGGGCATGGTGTCTAGGAGCAATGGGTGTGAGTTGGACCGATCTCGGGACGGAGGGTGGGGAGAGCTGGTTTTGGAGGAGAGCGTTCCCAATCGCTTGAACCAGGCCCCAATCCGGGAAGGATCTTGCTCCCTGTGGGGAGAGGCAGCCAATGCTGGGTTAATTGCACCCAATCCAGGTCCTTGAGAGGTACACGGTTCTGATGCCCTCTCTGGCTCAGCCCTGGTCTGGACTTCACTGATGGCCCTAATATCCCATTCCTGCCCCATTCCCTAATACCACGGCATACCTCTCCTGGTACTTCTGGTCTTCCATCCACCTCTCCAAAGTCCCATCCTGCCCCCCCCTTTGCCCCGCACCTTCATACACTGCAGCATGTCCTTTCTGACTCCTGATCCTGGTCTCCTTTGCTTTCTTTGCCTCTTCCCACTGCCCTGTGCCTCAGGTGAGTAACACTGTACTGCCAAACTACACCCATTCATCCCTCAGCCTGGGGTAGGGAGAGGACAGGAATAGCACTGGACTGAGATGTATCAAAAAAACTGTTCCAGACCCTTTAAATATAGCTCCTAGGCCCTTTTTCCGTAGCAGCTTGTCCCACTGGATTATGGAGTATACAGCACAAATGCAGACTTCGATATACAAAGTTTTATTTATTTAACTCCCGGCTTCCCTTCCCCCCTCCCTCTTGTTTGTTCTTCACCGGGTTTTTCTGGGTCAGGCATTTCTGTGGGACTCCCACAAACCAGCTGCCATCTGGCCTGATTTTTTTTGTACGTGTGGACTAGCTAGTTCAAACTGTACTGGATCTTTGAAAGAGAGATCAACAGTGAATGCTAAATTTAGAGGTTCCCTACTTAGCTGAATCTCCACTATGTATTAAAATCCATCCCCTAAAAATGAAGCACCAAAACTAAAACAAAAACAAAAAAAAAATCAAAATGGCAAAATCAAAAAATAAGGCAATAACTTGCTACATATTAAAAATTGGCAAAACCATGTTTTCAAGTAGCTTTACAGATACTGTCGCCTCTGAAGGGCAAGCAACACACCACTCAAAACTGAGCCAACTTGACATATGCCTCCATTTCCCTGTGAGGCATCTACCACATGCCACCAAAATGTTGCAACGGGGCAAATAAGCACTATTAGATCTGTTACTAAATCAAACATGCTGTCAGTGTCCTCCCCTTGATGTTTGTTATGAGAGCCCCTGACCTTAATTTAATATTTTTGTGTTTAATTTTCTGTGGGGCATCTTAAAAATGTACCACCACTAACCTGAGCTGACCCTGTGCTGCCACAAATCTGTTTAATCCTCCAGCAGTGTCAGAAACTATCCAGATCTGGGGGGGGCACTGTTGAGTTTTGGGGAGCTTTGTGTGGGGTGTTTTTTGTTGTTCACTTGAGCAGGTGGGAACTCAGTTCCTAGTTACCCTGGATCATGGATTTAGTCTCTTAAAGAGCCAAAGTAAAACAAAACTATAATCAATTAGTCTAAGAGTTTCAGAAAGAGGAACCTAAGGCTAGACTCCTAATTCTTTATTTAGGCTCCTAAATAAGCAATCTAGGGTAAAATTTTCAAAAGCACCGAGATCCGATGACCTTTGGTCACTCAGATGCTTTTGAAAATGTTACCCCAATGTCCAAAAGTGCCAAACACCCAACAGCCCTTGCTGAAGTTAATGGAAGCTGGTGGGTGCTTTCAAAATTAGACTAGTTAATGAGTTTCCTTTGGGTGGGATTTGCAAAAGCACCAAGGCATCTTAAGAGCGCAAGGCACTTGTTGTGTGACTCATGATCTACAGTCATGTAGGCACTTTTGAAAATCCAACCCTAATTCTGTTGTTAGGTTCCTAATTCTAGGCTCCTATTTTTGAAAATCTTGCTTCTGAGCCTCTGTGCTTGTGGCCCATAAATGTAAAAGCAACAATACCCAGTCAGGCAAACAGGCTCTCAGGTTACCTTTGGAGTCCTCTAGTGTGTGTAAATAATAGTGTCATTGACAATGGGCTGAGGAGGACCTATAGTTTTTCAGTTGCCTGCATTTGGGGCAGCAAAATGCAGTCTTCTCTCTCTCTCTCTCGATTTTGAGGGGATACCTGATGAAGTAGGTTTGAGGAGAGATTGATGCCTGGTTTGGAATAAATAGGAGGATTGATTTCAGTGGGAGTTAGGCATCTGACCATAGAACAGTACTTCGTAAGGGTAATCAAGTCAAAACTAGGAAGAGAAAATTTGTTTAAAGAAGATGGTTAGAGAGCTCCTGAGACACAGGAAGGATTGCAGAAGAGAATATTTAACCTCTCTTGCCCCCATTCCATTCCTTCCTGAATTCCGAATGCACTCAAATAACATTTTTGCACAGACCTGAAGAAGAGCTCTGTGTAGCCCAAAAGCTTGTGTCCCTCACCAACAGAAGTTGGTCCAATAAAAGGTATTTCCTCCCCCACCTTGTCTCTCTAAGTTCTTCCCCATCTGGAGCTGGGCCAAATCCAGGCTGGGCAGAGAGAGCAAGAATTGAGAGCAAGTTTAATCTTCAAGGGCCTCATCCCTGAATTCCTGGGGCAGCCTAAAAAATTCCTGTGGGCACCAGTGGGAGCTTTTGGTTCTGGAGGGATCACAGGATCTGCACTTGATGTTTCAAGCATTCAGGAGAAACAGAATTTTGTTTAGTCTTAAAATCATTTTTTTATTACATGACGTGACCAAAGCTAGTTGAGAATAGATAGTACAAGGACAGTGTGACGGAGTCCCGGAAAACAATTGCACTTATGTTCATTGCTCTAATTTATTTATTTATTCCTCTTCTTGGGAAATTTATATGGCCTGGTACGATTCCAAAGTTCAGCAGCTTTAGACTCTGAAATAAATGGCTGATACCACAAAGACGTAGGCACATGGGCGGCTTCGTATGATTTTTATTAGCATAGGACCTGAGCCTGTAAAGGCTTACACATGTGAGGGATTGCTCCTATAGCTCCCGTTATTCATACGATTGCCCCTTTACAGATTAGGCCCTGGGTTAACAAGAATCAGAGGAGGGCACAGAGTTTCCCCAGAATTCACTGCAATTGATAAGAGTCAAGATGAGGCGGTATTGCTGGTGATATCTTCCCCTGCCCATCCCTATCAGTACAGGAAGGCTGGAGATATGGTCCCCTCTTCACTCCAGGGGAAAATAGATGAGGGATCATGGGAAGAAGTTACATCTGCCCCCTCCCACAATGACCAGTTCCTCTCTGTGAGACAGATTCTTCCTGACCCTTCCCTTCCATGACTGCCCCACTTTACGAAGTGATCCTCGCCCCAAATTTAATTTGTTTAAACCTTTTTTGTCTTAAGAAACCATATTTCATGCAATTAATAAGCAAACTTCTGTTCTATTTTCTGTTTCAACATTCAGGCTTTGAATAATGTTAGGAAGTACGACCACTTTTATTTTATTTTGGAGGGACTCCTTTTTTTTTTTTTTACAGAAGGTGGAAGAACAACCACCCAGGAAGCATCCCTTAGGTGAGTCGTTGCAATGTACAGCTAGTTCTGGCGAGAGTGTTCGCCAAGGCTCCATGCTTGGCAGAGCCAAGAAGCAGAAAGTTACTAAAGGAAAGTTGGCAACAGCTGCTAAAAGTTTTGAAAACCACCAGTTCTTTAATGTCAGTCCAGCTTGCCTTTGAGAAGTGCCAACAGCTGTTACTGGGGTGTGTCCAGCAAAATGGGGATCAATATGGTATAATGGTTAGTGTGCAGGATCAGAGAAGCTGGAGACCTCAGTTTTATCCCCAGCTCTGGTACTGACTTCTTGTGTGTCCTTAGGCAAGCCACTTTATCTCTCTGTGCCTCGGTTTCCTTATGGGAGTAATAATCAGTTGGGATCCTTTTGATAAAATTTGCAATGCCATTGCGTAGCAGGGTTCTTATAAAATGCCAGCCTAAAAAATGTATAGTATGCTGACTGCGAGCTCATGGTCCTTCATTTCCCTTCTGTTTTAACACTGACCACAGAGTTATTTTATGTGGCTTACAAGTGCAAGCAGCTGTGCCTGTTTGATTCCAGCTAAGCCATCATCTGGCTTCAAAATTCCCAGTTTGCGACTCAGCCTTCCTTCTTGAGCTCAGCCTAACGTTTGGCTCGAGCCCTGAGTCTGTTGTGAAGGAAGGTAATGGTTCTGGACAGCTCTCTCTGTGGATAACTCCTACCAAAATCTAGTTCCCTACTAAGTCCAGAACCACTGGCTCATGTGCTACATATGCATGCTTTGTACATGTGGCATTGCTGATTCACCCACCGGACATTACTCATGCTAATTGCTTTACTAGATTTGGTAATTCAAGACAGAGAGAATCCTGTTAAATGGTGTATTTTTCTTTCCTCTGTTCTCGCCTTCTGCTCACAGACTGAGCCAGCTTTTGACATGGAATTTACCAGATGTGATCTTAATTCATTGGTAAACTGGATAAATCACTGGTTCTCAAACCTTCAATAAAATGAACAACTTGTTCCATACCAGTCCCCTCCTTCCTCCAGCTAGCAGGATTTACCCCATTTAGCAATATGAGAACAGCAAGGTGTTCACAACCTCTGGGTTAATAACACCACCTGACACTTTTCATTGGTAGATTTCACAGCGGTGAAGTATTATCAGATGGGGAAACTGAGGCTCAATGTCACCTAGCAGGCCAGTTGCTGAGCCAGGAATAGAACCTAGGTTTCCCAAGTCTCAGTCTAGTGGTCTATCTGCTAGGCCACACTGCCTCTAATTTTAATAGATTAGCTTGTTCCTTTGTCTTCCCTCTCCCCACCCAAAGTGACACACACTGGGTTCTGTTAATCACAGTGCAGGAGATTTCTGAAATAGGGCTGGACTGAGGCAAGAGAGAGCTAGAAGTCTCATTGCTAATGCTCAGAGAAGTTTCATGTGTCGCTGTTTACAAAAGGACCATATAGCATCATGTGTCCAAGTTCACTGCACAGGTACAACCTGCCGTAACCATTTACTACAGCATTTCTAGGTGCCATCTCTTCCCCCTCCCCATATTGTTTCTGTTACGTTCCCATGTGATCCTAACCCTGCACCTTGACGCATCCTGTTTAGGAATGTGTATTATTAGTCTAGCTTCTTTGATGAAGCTCTGGGATGGTGGAGTGAGAGGAAGTGCGGGCTAGTGGGTACAGAGGAGGGCTGAGAGCCACGACTTCTCCAGATTTGTTCTTGGATCTGCCACAGATTCCTTATATGGCCCTGGTCAAGTCAGACAGACTGGGATTTTCATAGATGCCTGACTCCCTTTTAGACCCCAAATGTCATTGAAACTCAATGGAATTTGGGCACTTGACTCCTTTAGGCACTTTGAAAACTTCAGCCTAAACATGTCCATGGCACGTTTACCCCATGTAAAAAGGGGGGGATGAGAATGAGACATTGAGGTGAGTATCAAGATTTATTGGCCCTAGAGCACTGTTTTACTTCAATGGACATGAGGTTGGTATGTGTATTGTTACATACATTTTGTTGGTGCAGCCTTCATAAGAAGTAGTAGAATTCTCCACATTATGGCCACAAATTTCAAAAGTTGTTCCACTGAAAATAAATTTAAGGGGGAAATAACATTTTCCCCTTGGACTTCCAACTTTATCTCCTGAGAAGCAAACACCTTTCAGAGAAGTCCTACGTGGACAAGCGGAAAATCACAATATATATTCTCGTTGGGTCACACCGTTGCAGACCTCAAAACTATAGATCTCTGATGGGGTGAAGAATAGAAATTAACTGACTCAGCTTGTTTTCTCTTATTCCTGAGCCAGGATTTTTCTTCTGTGTAACAACACTTAACTCAAAGGAAGCAACTGTGTGCATGGTGCTGTGAGATCTCAGAGGAAAGGCACCAAAGTGTGACTTAAAAACAACTCTGCCTATGTAATTTCTTTCTTGACTTTAAATGTCTGTAATTCTGGCATGCCTAGGCTTAACAAATCTGAGGGGCTATTCTGTCAGTCCTTACCCATGTCAGTAAATACAGAAATATTGGGCCCCTGCAGAACTTTTCAAAAGACAAGTTTGCTTCCCACATCCATGTGGATTTACCCATTTTCTCATAGATGTAGCTTAACTAGTAATTGTTTTCCAGGGAGACATATTAACATCTCTTTCAATATCCTTTCATTGATGCTTTCTCCCTGATATCTTAACATCTTTATAGGACTTGGATTGAAATTATTTTCCCATCATTAAATTCTCAGCCCTGGCTCTCCAGAGATGCACATTGATGAGAATATTGTAATGGGAAATTGGTATAAAAATAATATTGACTGTAGCTTCTGACTATGCTGTTTTTAAAGGGACACTGTCAACTTAATCAGACATAAACAAACGTTTCCTTACCTGTTACCCATTACTACTATTAAGAACTAAAGAATATTTAAAAATCCAAATAGCTTTTTTCCTATTTGTGCTCTGCTTACTTTTTGCACTTCTCTCCACTTGGACAATGAAAATCAATTAAGTCAGTTTCATTTTTGCTGATAGTTTCATTTACCAGTTCTTAGTGCAGCAGTTTTGGGTTTCAAATGCTGCAGGAATGTTTGATTCAGTGGATATCTGTTTAAAGTGAAAAGACATCTGTTGATTTGTAAATTCCATGAAAGCTCATTTTTAACAAAATTTCAACGTAGGGCTTAATTTTAGTTGCCCATGTTCCTTTAAATGTAAAAATATGCCTTAACGTTTTAAAATAACTTGTGTTGTTTAATATAGTAGCAGCAGTTAGTTCAACACAAGGATTCAGGGCAATAAATCTTTCTAGTAAAATTTCTGGCCAAAATAGTCTTTGAAACTGGATTTAGAACAAAACGAAATGATCTTGAGACAAAAACCAAGTTGTAGGAAAACTGACAAAACTTGAATGAACTCTCACTCCCATTCAGTCAAAATAGCTGAGCCACAAATTCCCCACAGATGGCTAAACAGCTGTCTGACTTCCCAGTCCCAAGCACCCATATATACTTTTGACTCCAGTGTGAGCTCCAGGTGTGCAGCACAGATGAAAATCATCAGGTGGTTTTATTCTGAAGACTGTTTGTAGAGCCCCATTTTTACATTTACCAACCACAAGAGGTCAGTAGAACCTAGGAAGAGTAAATGCACAGCCTAGTGCTCCCTAAGTACATTGACGACTACTGATAGTTCTTCCCTTATCTTAAGGGGTTTATTTACATGGGGAAATTGACTGTCATAGTTATTCCGGAGTAACTTCCACAGTAGCTATTCTGGAATAGCTCCGCATGTGGACCCTGTTCTAGAATAAAAATGACTTTATTCCAAATAATTACTATGCTCACAAAATAAAATAATTATTCCAGAATAAGGTCACTTTTATTCTGGAAATAGGGTGCCCACATGAGAAAGCTATTCTGGATTACCTATGCCAGGCAATTTCTACCAATGTAGAAAAGCCCTTAGTATTAGAAGGGGTTAAGAGGGATCAGCTGCATTAAACCATCTCTCCCTGCCCACTCCTCCCTTCCCCTGCACAATAACTGTTATAGTTCTTGATTCCAGAGGTCATGCATTCCTCGGTTCATTGTAGGGTTTAAAAGACCAACATGTTCTCTCTGAGACAGGGAGGGGAGATCATTTTCTTTGAGACTTGAGCAATCTGTTGTGATTTTTGACACAGTAACCTCCAGTGCAAGCGGGGCAGCAAAGTGGGTTGTTAACCAAATTACCTTTGTGGTTTGCAGTGATGTGACCAACACAAAGGGAGCCTTAACCAGAAACAGCAGGAAAAGCAGCGTTTGGCGAGTGATGGTCTTAAAATGAACAAGTGCTTTGAGGGTGTTGGGCTGCGATGCCTTTTTAAGGTTAGTGCAATTCTCAGATATTTTGATCTCTTTGCCCGGGGGATGGGGGCTGTCTCCCCCTCCCTGTATGGCTTATGAAGCAGCTGTTTTAATAAATGTGCCCTTGTCATTGGTGCATTGTCCTGCCCTGAAAAGGGATTGCAAAGCTGGCTCAGCTGATCTGCTCCCTGTGCATATTCAGTCACAGTTGCTGCTTTTGGGTGACAGAAATAAGGCCCCGAGTCCGCAAGTCTCTCCCCATGGTCAGATTCTCTGCAGGGACATGAGTCCCGTTTTACGCTGGGGAGGGGAGGGGGGAACCAAGCAAGTGCAGGGTTCTTCCCAAGCTGAGTCACCTATGGGATCAATGCCTAAACTTGGCCCTGCAGAGACATAGCTGTGGGATACTGAACTGCCTTCTCTCCCATCCCATGTGCAATAGCAAAGTTCTGGTAGCTACATTCAAAGGGCAGAGCTGGGCACGCTTGTCCGTTACACTTATGCCACTTTTTTTTTTCTTGGCAACGGGAGCTGCACCTGGGTAACGTTACATGAGGGCCTGAGTCACCACTGTCCACATCCATTGTCAATGGAGTGACTCAGTGGTGAATCAGATCCAGAATTTGAAGGTGATGGAAGGTGCATGTGGGTAACCGAGGGCAGAATTTGGCCTGCAGAATCTCACTGGTACAACAATGCATGGGAGTCTAGCTTGGCTTTCAGGGGCCAAGGTGAATCTGTAAATGTGGCAGCTCTAAGGGTCAACCTCCCCACATACTTTTTGCATATAAACCCAGCACATAGAGGGGGACTTACGGAGAGGCAAATAAACACCCCCTGCCCCCCCAGGTTGCTGTTTTGCAGAGTCAAAGATTTTGCTGTCCTAGCTAAATCCTCTTGTGAGGATGAGTCCAGTACATAGCTTGGCACAGTGACCAGTTTGAGTCTAGGAAAGTCCAGGATTAAGAGAGACAAAATGATCTCTTTACAGAGTACATAAGCCTCTTGAGGTCAGGGTTAGGATATACGAGGAACAGATTAAGTCCCCCACTAGGATAGAAAGATACTTGGAGAGAGAGAGAACGAGACGGCATTGATTTATCTAAATAACGTTACTTTAGATAGCATTGCCAGCCCCTACCACCCATGTTGGATTGATTCCACTAATAACGCCAGGGTGTCTGGGGTCAAGTGCCCGCCCCAGTCTTGAGTAACTGATGTGTTTCATTCATTCAACATGCAGGGCGTCAGCATGGCTGCCCCCAGACTCCCAAAATACCTCCTTGCCTTTGACTTTGATGAAACGATCATCAATGAGAACAGCGACGACTCAGTCATCAGGGCCGCTCCAGGACAGGAGCTTCCAGAGCACATCCGCCAGACCTTCCGGGATGGATTCTACAACGAGTACATGCAGCGCGTCTTTGAGTACATGGGAGACCAAGGGGTCAAGATGCTGAACTACAAAATGGTGTATGAGAGCATCCCACTGTCTCCTGGGATGCCAGAGCTCTTCCAGTTCCTTTCCAAGAATCAGGACCAGTTTGAGATCATCCTCCTCTCTGATGCCAACATGTTTGGCATTGAATGCACTTTGAGAGCTGCGGGCTTCTTCTCCCTCTTCCGCAAAATCTTTAGCAACCCCTCTGGGTTTGACAAGAGAGGCTACCTCACCTTGGGGCCCTATCACACTCACAAGTGCCCCCAGTGCCCGGCAAACATGTGCAAGCGCAAAATCCTGACTGAGTACCTGACAGAGCGGGCCCAGGAGGGAGCAGAATTTGAGAGGATTTTCTACGTCGGGGATGGGGCCAACGACTTCTGCCCTTCCATGGCTTTGACTTCGACAGATATTGCTTTCCCGCGGAAGGGCTACCCCATGCACCAGATGACCCAGGAGATGGAGAAAAAACAACCCAGAACCTTCCAGGCCACCGTGGTGCCCTGGGACTCAGCTATCGAAATCTGCCCCTATCTGCAGGGGCTCCTCAAAAAGAAATGCTGAGAAGGACTGATGGGTAGGAAGAGATTCTTGCTGCCCTGGAGGCAGCTCGGGGGTACCATGCAGGAAAGAGGGAAGTTCAGGAACGTCTCCAGACCCGGTGGCTGATCTGACTCCACTTCTAGCTTTGCAGAGTTGGACTCTTTGAACTTCTGGATTTCTTCCCCCCACCCCCTACTTTTTTTCTTTTAAAAAGCACATTCTCTGGGTCCCCTTTTCTCCCCCTCCTCCTGATCTTGAGACAAGGTCTTTTCTATGCAGTTAGCACACCCGTTCCGGAGAGTGGGTGGGTGTTAGCCAGACATATTTATTTTTATCTTCACCTTGAATTCACTGAAGTGATTTTTTAAATTTTTTTTTTTAAAGAAACAAAACGACCTAGCTTTGATGCACCCATAGGCCCTAAGCCGAGGTCTCTGAATCTATGGCTTGATCACAGCAGCTGGGGGTCCCCTATGCCATCACTTCCTTCATAACCCCTCTTCCTCCACACCCCATCAAGGTGACTCAAAACCTCCACCCTGTTGGATTGAAATTGACCTCCTGAGAATTCCCGGTGGGCCTTATGTCTCTTCAGGAGGCTAGTGTGAGGTCTAATCTGGGACAGTTTCTATTCATAGTGGCTAGTTGAGAGTTGTATCTCACCCCAGGTCCAGATTGCTGCCCCCCTGCCTCTAACCTGCTGTTCCAGAGAGGACATTACTACAGCAAGAAGACAGGGTGCAGTACCTGATTCAGGATTGGGATCAGGAGGACACTGTTGATTTAGATTTCCAGTTGCAGGTGGTTCATTGAAACACATTTCTAAGCAAACAAGAGTGAGATTTTCCACAGGGTCCAATGTGAGTGAGGGAGCAAACTGTCCTTTGAAAAATCTCCCCTACCCTGAGGCTCCAGTTCTCCAGCCCTGTCCCCTCTGAACAGATAATGGGGGGAAGGACCTGTGGAATAATGTAGCCAGAAAACACTGTCCCTTTGCCAAAATATAACTAGTTTGCATTTAAAACACTCCACTGAATTTGAATTTTTTAGTTTGTTTTCACAGTCACACTCAGGAAAGCAAAGGTGTGACTTTAAAGTGGAGTAGTTAAACTGCATTAAACCCACGGAAATACTCTCATTCAGAACTAAAGTGGCCTTAATTTGGTTTATATTAATTCAAAAATGAATTAAACTGAAGTGAAGTAAGGCCACTTTAATTCTGAATGTGTGTGTCCACACAGAGGTTTAATGCAGTTTAATTAATCTACTTTTAATTCTACCTTTAGTTAATTTGGATTACCAATCCTTGGTGTCCTGATGTAGCAAGTCCCTTCTCCTCCAGGGCAAAAATTTCTCTATACTCATTTAAACATATTTTGCTATTATTTTAAGCATGAAATTGAGCAGTGCCCGGCTTAAATGCTTTGAGACAAAGCTGATTTCCAGAGCAGAAGCTCCTAGTCAGCAGCTGCCCATGCTCTCACTAGCTCCTTTCCATACTTGATCACAAAAATTTAGTTTAATACCCAGCCTAACCCCTGCCCGATCTGCGCTTCTGCAGCTGTGCTTTGAAGCAGCTCCCCACAGGTAATTTTGAGATGCATGCTGGACAGCACCCAAGAGATCTGTTCCCTAAGCTAAAGGCTGCTTCCTGTGCATGTGGAGCAGCAAGTAGCAGAATAAACTAAGCTCTTCTTGTGCCATAGACCAATCACAGCTCCTATCACAGCATGGTGGTTATATTAGGGTAGAGCCACTTCCTTGGCCTGATCCCAAGAGGTGCTGAAACTCCCATTGAATGCAAGGGGAGCTGTGGTGCTTTGCACCCCCTTGGGGTCAGACTGCTAGAGGAGAAAAGCCTCTCTCCCACCCCCTTTGTCAGTATCCTCTCCCTGGGCAATTGCAGTATTAACTACCCCTTGTGATGGCTCTGGGCAGAGTCAACTGCAGCATTAGTGGCACCCGCTGGTGGCTTCTACAAGGACAAACCACAGCCTATCCCAAAGCGTATAGCCCTGACAAACCCGGCACAGTACTGAATGAACCAAAGCCACCCCAGCTTGCCCTCCTCTCCCCCTCTTTGCATCTTGTTTGTTTGCTCTTCTTCCCTCCACATGTGGGGAACTTAAAGCCATGGAATTTTTTTAAAAACAAACATACATATCTAGTAAATATTGACAGCGGGTGTGAAACGTTTGTCTGGGATTTGATGCACATGGTGTATTTTTATGTGGACATTTAAACTAACACACCACCTGCCCCTAGCGATCATAAATATATATGCACACAGCTGGGTGACTACAGATCTCTGACTTTACTTCCTCAGGTTTCCCCTGCGGCTCTTGAAAGCAGCCTGGGGGGGCACTTGGAGAAGACACTTGAGCAATTGCTTGCCTCTGCTACTCATCTGTGATGGGGCACTGTCTAGGAAGCCATGGGAAGAAGATAGGTGGGGGGTAAGGAGAAGTGCGTGCATGTGTGCGGGGTGTTTTTCTCTGTAGGGACGGGGGGAGATGTGGGAGCAAACAATGTTTCCTGGTGACAGAAACCAGAATACAAGGGTAGAAAGAGCTCTTGCATGATTTAGTACCCCTCTCTCCCCTCCCCCGGGGGGGGCACACCATCTGTACTGGCCACATACACACCAGTTAAGGGTGAGCATTAGGCATGGGTCTTAACTACTGGACTTCACCAGGAGTATGTCAACAGACCTGCGGGGATCCAGAAGGGAGCTGGCCTCTTAGGATCTGTTTCTGGGACTTTGGCCTACTCATTAATTCCCCCTGTTAACTCAGTTTAATTAGCAGGTACAGTGACAAATACCTGCATGCAGGACAGGGTAGGTATGTTTTAGCAGTAGAACCACTGACTTTTCCTGTGGAATCTGACTCCTTGTAAAAGCTACCCCAGCCCCCTCCAGATATTATCCAGGTGCTGAAGCCCAAAGGGCAGTGTGTCTCTAATTGGGGATGGGGCCCTAAATTGCTACACACTGGACAAAAGCAAACATTGCACATTACCCTGATGATGGGGCTGTACATTTTTGGGAGCATTTTCTTGTTGACTGCTCTTAACCCTAGAGCTTCTCTTTTCCTCCATGTTTCCCTTCACTACTTACCTACCCCAGTTCTAGGACAAATATGTTGTTAATTTCTCACTGTCACTTATGAAACATGGATGTAAATAGAACAAGACGAGCAAACTGACTGCAGAGGGCAGGTCTATGGAGAGTGCACTGGGCGGGAGATAATACAAACAGCTGTTCAGAAGATCCCTTTGCTGCCTTCTGCCATTCACACACCCAGCTGGGAGATGTATGAATGGTTCTGCTCCCCCAATGTCCAGCTGCCAGCTGAGGAGGCGTTAAATGGCCAAAAAATTATTTTATCTGTCCCCCAAAACCAGCACTTCATCTTTTTCCAACTGTGGCCTATAACCTAACCTTGTGCATGCCTCAACTTTCTCCTCAAAATCGCACAGTCCCCTTCAGGCCCATTCATCAATCCAGTAATGTCAATGCAGCAACCACAGCACTTGCTTCCTTGGGAGAAAACATTTAAGTGCATGTTTAGCTGTCATCTAATGCAGTTCAGCAGCTGGCAATGAGGAGTACCAGCACCAAAAGCCACCAGTGATCCACCAACCTGTTTGGAAACCTCTCCTTAAAAAAAAAGTACAAAGTATACTGCAGCCAAGTTAACTCCCTCGTTGGCCAGGCAGGTTGTTGGTATGTTTCAGCTACACTGAAACGGGTGAGCCTGCAACAGACATTCCCCCCCTTCCATTACAGCACGGGGAGACCAGCTTTTAAAATGATTTATTAAATCAGGGCACCCTTTATCAAGCCCAGGAGGGAGCTAGGATGCAAAGAGGCAGAAGCAACAGCACACAGCCGAGGACCTGCTCAACAGCATGAGCTGTATAACGTCTCAAAAGTACCTGGCATTAGATGGGACCAGGTTCCAAAACATGATTGAATAAGCCTCCCTTTTTACTTCCAACGTGCCGGGAGCCATCAGCAAGCCGAGCGCCTGTAGAGCGGTCAGAGCAGGGGTTGCTTACAAAAATTCCATGAGGAAAGGCCTTGGGTGAGGCTTAAGGGCCGGGCTGCCTTTCTGTAACTCCAAACCTTGGGGTAGTAAAGAATCAGGAGGCAAAGCAGAAGCTGCATCTCTGCTAAAATTAGACAAGCCACAGCCTTTTGCAGGCATGACTCATAATCCCCCAAGTAGCAACCTAATAAGGTACAATGGGGCTCTGGATCATGACACAACAGGAGATGAAGACACAGGTGGGCTATTCCTGTGCACTTGAGCCTTTAAAAGGGCTCGGGGTTGTACAACTTACAGCCACTTGGCCAAAGCTTGTGGAAGTTGGAAAGCATCTATTTACCTTCCAACCCCCTTCCCCAGAGTTATTTTCCATGTCGCTGTCCTTCCAAGCTTCTGCTTGAGTGAGGCATGGCCACTCTGCCATCACACTTTGTTCACGTACGTTAATCTAAAAATAGCCCTGCAAGGCAGGTGAGCACTGGGCCTGACTTCCCCACAGCACCTGATGAATCTGTTGGAGCTGGGATTAGGTCTCTGGCCATTCTTACTTCAGTACTTAGGCAGCACTAACCCAATGGGGGTAAGTGGGGGGGAAGGCTGTTCCCTAGCCCCAGTAGGTTCTGCTAAGCACCCCGCTGTCCCAACATTGCATTAATCAAACATGAACGGGCGTGGCTCTTGGCAAATCGCTAGGATCCTGGTGATGACAAGGACTGATGCTGCCGGAGGGGGGTAGGGGAGGTGACGACTGTAATTCTCAGACAGGTGGGCCTTGGGGGGTGGGAGGGAGCTGAGCCATGGCATGGTGCCTCCAAAGGTCTCGTCTACCTTTGTGGTTAGGCCGGCAACGTTTTGTCAGTCGGCGCTGTGAAAAACACACTCCCTGAGTGAAATGAGTTTTACCGACATCATAAAACCACCTAACCAAGCAACAGCGGCTGCTATGTCTCCCGTCAATATTGATAGCGCTGTTAACACTTGCAATTATGCCAGCAAAGCTTCTAACACTTGGGGACTGGTGCTGTTTTTATTCACACCCTAGAGCAACAAAAAACCACAAGTGTAAGCAAGTCTAAGATACTGCCGGAGGGAGTCATGAAGCCTTTGAGCAGCCCATAAATTGGGAATCTCAGAGCTCTCCACATGCCTCCCTCTTACTCCCTTCACAGCTAGTCTACTGCATTCTTTCTCGGGTGGGAGGACTGGATGCAGACTCTCTGTGGAATCAAGAAGAGGATCCTCTGATCATGCTGCACATTCAGGGAGTGGAAATAAAAAAGCTGAGAAAAAAAAAATCAAAGCCTCAAGCAAAGGGATTCCACATCAAAGGCTTAAGACCTGGGCCCCATTGACCGCAGTGGGACTAAGATTTGACATCAAATAGCAGTTCCAAAACAGGCACCCTCATGGGCTGCCAAAGCTTAGTCTTGGGTTCTCAGGGCTACCTTTCCCTGCTGCCATCTGCCAGGGGTTTGGGCCTGTCTGTAACCCAGCCCAGGAAGGGGAATCCATAATGATCTGATAAATCTTGATCATAAATGGCTGATAAGTTCTGGGGCCAGAGCCAAAGACCGTGAAGACGGCCTCCTCGAAATGCACTGATTTGGCAGAAAGAATGGGCTCCATTAACCCAGCGGTTGAGGAAGAGGGAAGAATATCAGTGGAGACATCTCCTGCATCTGTGCTTGGGTCAGCAGCAGAAAGGTTCCACATAGTTGCCTGGGAAGAACCCCTGGGCCTCGCTGGTCACGCCCTCGCACCAACCGTCTGAGTACTTCCGGGTCACGTAAATGATGGCCCCTTCTGGGAACGAGAGCTCATTCTCCTTTTGCTGAGCATAGGGGTAGAGGGTCACCACTGAAATGAAAGGGAGACGCTCAGATTGGGAAGAAAACAGCCCGAGTCACTGTGAAAATACATGCAGGGGCTCTCAACCTATTGCCAGGACCCCCAGTCGGAAGGGACTGGCCGATCTGCATCTCAGCCCAAATGGGGTGAAGAGAGAAAGAGAGGGTGGGAGCCGGTCAGCTTAAATCAGGACTGCCTCTGCAATGGGGTTTCCTGACGGCAGCTGACGTGGTAAGGAAGCTATGAAAGGTACAGAGATGCCCCACCCTGCAGGAGGGGAGAGAGGCTCCACAACTAAAAATAATTAGCCCCATTCAGCATTTTTCATGCACAGATTCCCCTTACCAATGGGGAAACTAAGGCAGAGAGAGGGGTGCAGAGGTGGCTTCCGCAAGTACACACAGCAGGACGGTGGTGGAGATGGGAAGGATACCTGACTCCCAGCCCTACCCACTAGACCATGCTACTCTCTCTGTCCATCAGGCGATGGCTCTTATTGACCCTTGCTCTTCATCTTCAATCTAATTTAAAAACAGGACAAGGTGATCAGCTGGCGAGCCGTGGCCCCTCTCCCATTCAGACACCGTGCATGCCCCTCTGCTGCACCCAAATGAAGCAAGGGTGAAGGGAACAAGGTACCTTTCTCCAAGTAGCTGTCTGGCGCCCACACAGGCTCCTCTGTATCCAGGACAGGGGGAAGAGGAGGAGGAGGGCCAAAGTCTTCAAACTCTGTCAAGCTTGGAGGAGGCGGCAGAGGGGGGCACTCCAGGAAGTCGGCACCTGCAAAAAATCCCCAAAGAATCACTAGGGAGAAGGAGATGAAGATCGAATCGCAAAACAGAGGCCAAGTGTTGCCAGCTATGGCTGTTTTATCCCAAGTGTTTAATACGAGGTGGTGCTCTTCAAGCCCCACTGGCTGGTGTCAGGTTAACTGGGAAACTCACCTTTCAGTTTTTAAAAAGGGTGATTCGTGGTCATGGACGACAGCTTGGCAGCAGGGCTGCTTCACCCTCCAACACCAAGAAACAGAAAGAACCCAAAGGGATTCATTTTAAAATCTGATGATTTTTAAGCTTTTCAACTTTAGGGGGGCCAGCCTCATGATTTAAAAAAAAAAACCCAAACACTTGGGGTTGGCCACCAAACAGAAACAGAAGCCGTTAGGGGGAAACGGGTGATATGGAAGCCTCTTCCAGTGAATATTTATTTTTCCCCCATGATAAAAGTTCACTGAGGGTGCAGTTGACCCCTATACTGTAAGCCAGCACATGGCCTAGGTTCTGCATAGGTCCCACTTTAGCCTCATAGGTTAAGCGGTGCATGCACCTTGTACAACAGGCCATTTCACCCTGTAAGTAGAGATTTGCTGAGATGGTCCTGGAGGCAACAGCTGAGCCCAGAGACTTGGGCAATATTTTTCTTCAACAAATAATGGATTCCCCCGCTCCCCCCACCAAAAAAACCTTTGAGGGTTTTTGGGGGGGCATTAATAAAGAACAAAACAAAAAACAAACAGAATTTTTGCTGTCTTCCCCACCCTTTTTGCTACTGAATACAATAAAATAAGTGATGTCTAGGTTGATTTTATTCTATTCTTTCTTCCACTCTCTTTTTTCTTCTTCACTTTGCCACTCAACTTTTATAGAACTTCCTCAAATGGGGGAAGGTTATTGTGTGGCCAAAGGAAAAATGAAACTCAAACTCTTGCCACTCTTACTTGGAAAAGTTGAGGACATTTTGAAAAGTTATGCAGCATAGTTTCAGAGGTTCATTTGGCCTTGGGCCCAATTTTGGAAACGATTATAGTCACAAAATAAATACTAATGATAATAAACCCAGGCATCATTCGTTTTATTGCACGCTGTGGCAAAAAGAGATAGGCAAGTGGAAAATACTACGTTCTGACCATTCAAAACTTCTGTGGGAAAAAAATTTAATTGCAGAACCGGCTTTGATGCACAATGGAAACAACTTCAACATTTCATTTTTTCCCCCCAAAATTATTTTCTAACCTCTTTCAACCAGTTCTGCATGGAACATCCCAGTGCTATGCTTGGCCACTGATGGCGCAAAGTTCCTAGCATGGTCCAGGACATGGATGTCACGCTAGTTGCTAACTGGTAGGGAGCATTCAGTGTGAGGATAAGCAGTGTCAAATACAACCCCTACCTGGCATGGAGAATGGTGGAGGGACATCCGGGAGCGGCATCTCCAAATCAATGGGTGGAGGTTCAGGCATGTCTACAGGCGGTGGAGGGGGAGGCAGCATTGTGTCGCTGTCCAGTGGAGGCGGCTCCGGCATACACAGTGAGGGCGACACAGGCTGAGCTACAGGTACCTTGGCATTGATGCTTGCAGTAGCTGCACTGGAACTGTTGTGGGTATAAAGACAGACTGATGTACAGTCACATGTAACCATGCTTAGGGAGTGAATGCCAGCAGCCGAGCCTGTGCTAACCAGTTCGACTGAAAATCTGGCCCATTTCCTACCAACCTCGCTGTGTAAAGGCACCTGCACCAAGAGTCTGCCAAAATGACCACAAAGGCAGTTGCAATAGCTCTGAGACTTCCTCCCATTGCATCTCAAAGAGGCACACCTGCCCATACTCATGTAATTCTGTCTGCCAACTGGATTAGCTGCAGGTAAGGTGGGGACTCAGGAACACAGCATTGCTGGGGGGAGGAGCATAGAGAGATGGCAGGAGACACCTGGGGTTCGTTTTCAAGACTGCAATGCACTGTGTGACTTTAGGCAAGCAACTCAACTTCTCTGTAGCCATCTTCCTGTCTGAAAGATGAAGACGATACCAATCTCTACTAAAGCACCTTGGGATCCTCCAGTGGTAAAATTACTTGCTAACTTGATTTGACGCACTTCCAAATGCAAAGGACGGTTGGACTAAATTCCCAGTAAACAGCACCACTTTTCTCCCCAGGGAGGATATAATCCAAATGGGGAGCCTGGCCCACAATGGTCAGTGGAAGCACAAAGCACCTGAACTACAGCTCCCGTGAGGCACTGTGGGAGCATTTCTCAATTGAAATATTTAGATTTTTTTATGACAAGTCAAAGTTTTCAGCGAGGGCAAAAAGCCCAGTTTCCAACCAGCTCCACTCATTTTGTCACAGTGCAGTGGGAAACGTACCAGGTGAGACTCTGAATGAAACAGGAGCAGAAGAGACAGAGAAACATTCTAATGGGAAAATGCACCCATAAGGATTAAGTGGAACCAGTGACTATTCTGGTTCAGTATGTGGATTAGAGCTGGTTGAGATTTTCTGATCAAAATGTTTTTCTACTGAAAGATACAGTGTTAGTCGAAAAATCTAAATGTTTCACAAAAGAGTTTGGCTTTAACTACATTTTTAGTGAAAATAATTCAAAAATACAAGAAAATTATTGTTTCATTTTGAATTTAAATTTTCATTTTGGTTTTTGGAAACAAAACAAAAATTACGTTTTTGATTTTTGGACTGTGGAATATTTGGTTTGTGTTTTCTTCTCTTTCTCTTTCTTTCATTTTACTTTTTTCCACATTTTCCAGCAGAAAAATAAAAGAGTAAAAAGGAGAGAAATGGAATGAAAACCCTCCAATCAAAACTCAGAAGACTGACACTCCAAAACCCCCTGAAATGTTTTGGTTTTCAAAAACTGAACAAACTGAAATTGTGAATCAAAAAACAAAACAAAAGCTTTCCTTTCAGAATGTTTCTGAAAAAAAAAAAAACAATCCTGAAATATTTTGTCAAACAATTTCAAGTGAAAATATTTTGCTAGACTTTTTTGCAGGAATAAAAAATAAATAAACCCAGTAGCTCCAATATAGACCATAGTCAGGGCTCCCATCTGGTTGATCTAGCTTTTGTGTAGGGGGGGGAAGTTCTCCTATCCTCAGTTCACAGTATTTGATCTATAGCTGGAAACCCACATTTTCTAAATGAAACTTCCTTGAGTGGTGGCTAAGAGGTAATTGATCACAGTCTATAAGTTCCTAGCTGGGGAACAAATATTTAATAATGGGCTCTTCAATCTAGCAGGACAAGGTATTACACGATCCAATGGATGGAAATTGAAACTAGACAAAGTTAGACTGGAAATGAGTCATACATTTTGAATGGTGACAGCAATTAACCCCGGGAACAATTTACGAAGGGTGGTGGTGGATTCTCCATCACTGACGATTTTAAAATTAAGATTGGATCTTTTTCTAAAAAGTCTGCTCTACGAATTATTTTGGGGAAGTTCTATAGCCTGTGTTATACAGGCAGTCAGACTAGATGATCACAATGCTCCCTTCTGGCCTTGGAATCTATGAGGCACAAAACAAACTGGAGGGGGGAATAAATGTTCCCCAAAGTAGACAGGAAGTTCAGTTAGCCTCATGCTCCCTTCAAGTCTCCCAGCTCCCAAATCCCAAGTAGGCAGCTACCTGAGGGATGTTAAAGATGATGTGGAAGATGCAGCTGAGAGTTTGCTTTCAGGAACCACCGGCAGTTGAATGGGCTCTGGGATACGAGGGCTTCTCCTGCAGTCAGGACAGACACAGAATATAGAATCAGACCCACAATACATCTCAGCTTTAGGGGGGAAAACTCATTTCCCTTTTTCCACTGAATACAAGTAATTTTTATCTGAGTTTTGCCTAAAAGTATCAATGCCAGAGCTGCGGTGATTCCATGTTAGATTGTGATGATGGTATAAAGAGAATCAGTGTGATCCAGTGGGCAGATCACTAGACTGGGACCCAGGACACCTAGGTTCTAGTCCCAGCTCTGGCACTGACTTGCTGGTGGCCCTAAGAAAGCCACTCTTCTCCACCACCTCCCTGTTTTCCCCAACCACCTTTTGCTTGCCTAGTCTCCTTAAATTGTAAACTCTTTGGGACAGGGACTGTCTCTCCCTCTGTGCTTGTACAGTAGTTAGCACAAAGGTGTCCCAGCCCTATCCATCCAGACAGCCAATGAAAAAAATAAAACAGCTTCCCAGAAATGGAAATCTTCACTTTAGATTAAAACTACTTTGCGCGCAGGTGAGTTCAGGTCTCTTAGCCTGACAAACTGAGGCCCTTTTTTATCCTCAGCCCAGGTCCGGCAAAGGGAGTGGCAAAGAAACCTCTCTGCAGCCTTGGACTCTACCAGTATGCCGCACCCTGACATCCATGCCCTGTAGATGCCAGGAAATTGGCTGGTGACAATCTTCTGCAACCAGGACAAACTGTATGGCAT
This sequence comes from Mesoclemmys tuberculata, assembly GCA_007922155.1. Lineage (NCBI taxonomy): Eukaryota > Metazoa > Chordata > Testudines > Chelidae > Mesoclemmys > Mesoclemmys tuberculata. The sequence continues at coordinate 7,531,907 of ML675642.1, forward strand.
TGACGGGGCTCCGGAGGGATCCGCTCCCTTTCTGGACATGAGAAGGGAGCTCAGTCTCCAGGCCCATTCAGTCGTTGGTGTGATAAGCTCATGCTGATAGAAGTGCCCTGGATGGCTTAAAGACAACGGGCTAGATTCATAAAGAATCTTAGGTGCCCTTGGGAACTTTCCAAGTTGAGTTTGGGCAGGACACCAAGGGTAACTCCACCTCTTTGGACCTAGGCTTTGGTCTTGTTTAGGGAAGGACTGTGGGTGGAAAGAAGGGCAATGGGACTGCCAGGTATCAAGTGCTTCACCCCAGAGTGCCTGAAGACTGTCCTGATGATGTCTTGGTTCCTTTCCGAGTCAAGGTTCCCGTTCGTGACAATTGCGTGCTCTGGTCCTACAGCCGGGGAAGAGGAGAAAAAGAATCAGTGCATCCTAGAGAGAAATAACCCAGGGAAGCTTGTTTATAAAGACTCATCACCCGTGGCAGGGTTTTCCCATGGAGAGGTATGGTTGTGTGTGGCCAAGGTCATGCTGGTTCTTAAGCCATGTCTAAACTAGGGTTATTTGCACTGGATACCAGTGCAAACACATAATGCAGACACACTGCACCAGTGCAAAACTTGGAGATTGTTTCAGTGCAGCTAGCTCAGGTAATTTATAGCTGTGCTGATGCAAAAAACCCTCCAGGGTTGACAGGCCCGAGCGGGAAGCAAACTAATTTATGCCCCACGTTACATGAAGAGCCAGCCACGGCGTTCGCAACAGCCTCCACTTCTAGATTACACAGACAACGAGGCCTTGCTAATAACAATGATGCTTTGTATTTCCAGCATCTTTCATTAGAGGATTTGCAAAGCATTTTACAAACATTCATGAATTCTCCAACCACCCCATGCTATCTTCTGAGGGGTAGATGAAAAGCAGCTTGGCCAAGGCCACACAATAAGACATGGGAAAGTTGGTGGGACAGGCTGGGTTAAACCTCCTTCAAACTAGCAGGTGTAACCACCGCCCTTCACTTAAGATAGTATTGAGAAATGGTTACGCTCCTTTATAGCAGGCACGTGTGAGCATGCCTTGGAATAAGAACTACGTGGCCAGAGAGTTTTGCTGGTGGTCTTTTTGGGTAAGGACGGGTGTATTCTAGCAAGTGAGCGAGCGAAAGAGCACACACAGAGACAGACAGTGAAGGAAGCTATTCACACAGCCTGAACAAGTACAGTACAATGCTGGCTAAAAGAGACTTAGGGTTGTAATCAATGAAACTATCTCCAGTTGTTTGGTTCCTCCAGTGTTCATGGAATCAGGACTTTGCAAATACACAAGATTGCACTAAAGGGCACCTGACTCCAACTGGAACAGCTGCAAGACCCTCATTTTTGGCAAACTGCTTGGGTCAAAAGGGGTGACACTGGAAATGAGATCCAAGAGTCATGATTTCCAGCACTCACTCATAGACAGCAGACTAGACTCTCACTCACATCTGAGAATGGAACCTTGGACCCCTGAGACCATGCTCTCTAGCCAGTAGACTGTCTCCCATCCTAGAGCCCAAAAACCCAGACTTCCAGCTCCCTGATCTAACCAACAGACCCTACTCCCTCCCATAGTTTGATATAGGATTCTTGTCTCACAGGGCTCCTGCTACACTGCATTGCAGATGGAATCCAGAGAGCCTTGCCATGGCTATGCAGATGTAAAGTAAGTTATACAGCAAGTTATCGTCCAAGTGTGAATGCCGCTCTCCTTAATATGTCACGACCCACAAGCTTATTGCTTCACAACAGCAGCCCTGGCAGCAACAGGAGTCTAATAGCATGAAGTCTTTTTTCACTGTTACCAGCATGCAAAATATCCTAAAATATTAATACACATTTCAGAATTGCCACTCTCCTCGCTATGCATCATTGCATGTTTCTTCTTTAGCCTGCCAAGCAGTGTGCTAGATCAAGGTAAAACAGGACATGCCTATCAGTGCATTGAGGGAGTTACAAAGCTGCAGCAGTTATGACACACATGGTGAGAGACAAGCCCAGCAAGGAAATGCACCACTGTGAGAAGACTCTGGAGAAAGACGCCCCTTCAAAGGGTGAGTATTGCCACGCGGTGCATGACTTCCATTGCCAGGCATTTCTCCAGGGAACCAGGACCCAAACTTCGTAACAAAGAAGGCTGCACTAGCACCCAGTGTCCTACATCTTGTTACACAAATGCAAAAGGCCAGATTTCCCCGGGTATCTCCACTAATTCAGTGAAGCAAGAGGGGCAAATCTGGCCTCTTAATCGTCTGTTCACTTTCTCAGGACGTTCCTGTTGAGCAAGGCACGAAGGTATTTCTGATCCCCCTCCCCCCACCACCACTGGAGTGCAGCGGGATGAGTTTATTAGGCTCAGGAGCAAAATATTTTTTCTGCTTGGCGAGGCAGGAGCGCGAGCTCAAACGCCCTTCCCGCCTTTTTTCCGCCTGTCGCGGCAGGAGCGCGAGCTCAAACGCCCTTCCCGCCTTTT